>JAQFVV010013281.1:0-172228 GCA_028023455.1 Epiperipatus broadwayi
TGAATAATATATAATAATAATGTAGAGTATTGTAATATTTATGAAATTTTGTATGATTATGTGTAAAAAAAGTCAGTAGCATGTGGTAATTAGTTTGATAGGAGATATAAGATAGTAAGTTTACTTAAAAGAAATATTAAAGATAGTTTTTAAATTAATAAATAATATTAAATGTATTATAAAGTAACTATTGTTTTGTTCATTTCTAATTTATAACCTATAAATAAGTTAATATTATAGATAAAGTAAATAGTATCAACTTGATTTAAAAGAAATCTTTAAATTTTATTAAAGCAGTCTAATAATATTTAAATGTTAATCTAAATTAGCTTTAACCTGTAAAGTCATTTCTAATTTAATATTCTTTAATATTTTTTATTTGTAGTTTTTAAATAAGTTATAATTAACTAGTAGTAGAGGTCAGGTTAAAAGGTCATCCCTGTGTGTGTGTAGGTGCATGCATGGAGATGTATGAAGAAAATGAATAACTAGTAATTTAATTACAATATGGATTTAAAAAACAAATGAATGAGTAACATCATTATAATTAAATATTAAGAAGTTTTGATAAATAAAATTAGTTTGGTTTTTATATTTGTTTCATTTTTATTTTATGTAATATAATATATTTTTTAAATGTGACATAAAAAAAACTAACTTGTAATTTGGAAGCCTTTAAATCACGTGAATTTCAAATAATTAGATCAATTGCATCAGTAAACAGTTTCTCAGCTCAACTAAAATTGTTAGAGTTAAGTATAAAATAACTTGTATTGATTGGTTATTTTAAAAAGAAATTGACATGAAAATAGAGGTAGGGTTGAAAATATCAGGTTATAAATAGAGGATTTTTATTCATATTTGTGTGTTGTTGTGTGCATGCTCCTGAAAACTTTTCTTTTCATAAAAAAAAAAAAGCTGCAATATTTTAAGAAAAAGTTTATTATTTTTGTTAAAAGCAAAAGTATGTTAAAAGTATATCTAATTGTTCTATAATTATGAATTGCAATTGCTAGAAAAAGGTAACATTTCTTGATATCAACTTTCAGTCAACTTTAAGGCTATAGTAACAAAATGTTTAAAGGAAATTTTATGTCTTCTAATTGCATGACTTTTATCTACTGGAAAATAAAATTAGGATACCAATTGTTAGTATCTTTATGGCTAAATATCTTTATTGTATTGAAGATTTATAGTTGGAGAATACTTAGTAATTATCTAAATAAGCTAAAACTTAAACAAGGATAATTGAAAGACATTTGTAATGAACTTTATTATAGTTAAAAATGCGTAAATCTTTTTGTTATTAAAACTGATTTTAAATGTAAGATTCGATTAGTAGTACCTGATATTGACTCTAATATACTCCTGTGATAATAATGGCTTGTTTTAAAATAGTTTTCTCAAAGAAAAAAAAATTCTACAATAAATAAAGGAAGGATGAATATTGTCTGTCAAGCGTATAATATAGTTATAATATTAATTTTGCCTAATATTCAACTAGTAGTGTATTATTCATTATGATAAATTAATTATCTACTTCTAAAACAGTTGGATAAAATGCTATAAACTATAATTATTAATGATAAACATTTATCTGTCAAATATATAATGAACTGTTATGTTTGCATTTATCTATACGTAAAATTGTGACAATTATTCCTAGCTCCTAAACAGATGAAGTTTTCTAATTGCAAAACAATTCTACTCTTATGTTGAGAAGAGTAAAGAAAAATTCTTTAGAAACAAATCTTAAAATATTATATAAGAAAATATTTGGATAAAAAAAAAGTGTTTTAAAAAAATATGTTCTTTTAAAAGAGAATAATGGTATTAAAAATGATAAAGCTATATTATTGTACATCTAAACCTGGGACCGTATAATATGTTCTCAGCTGAAGAATTTGTTTTTCTAATGCAGGGCTATTTTTATTATTTCAATGTTTTACTATATAGAATATTATTAAAGGAAGAAATTAAAATATCTTTAAAGAACTATCAAACATGTTTCATTTTTAGAAATCATTGCCATGCTTATGAATGTTTTGACTAGAATCTTCGAATACCATCAGATAAATTGTCCTCAATAAATTATATACATGTCTTGAACGGAAAAACTGAGCTGAAACTATGAACTGAAGTTACTGTATATATTTTTTTTTATATTTTGTGTTTTATATTGGTTTGAAAAAAGAGAAACCAGAAAAATATTTATGCTATACATTTTGTTTTTAAAATATGTGTAATACAATTTAGCATAAATATGACAGGTAGATGGAGGTTATAATTTTAATCTTAATGGGTTTATTAGAATGAGAAAATATTTTACCATTCTCAGGTAATTTATATTATTATATTTGTTAAGCATTTTACAAGTTAATTTCTATTTGATAATTTTATTGACAGAGAGTTAAATAACTCAGTCTTAGTTTATTTATATGGGTGGTATTTCACTCAGTCTTATTTTAAATCAGCCAAAGAGGTTTATCAAAGGGTTTCAATTCATTTGTTTGATAAATGCTACATTATTAATAACTGCAAATATTTTTTAGCTGTGTTGAGAATTAATATTCTTGCATTTAATTTGCAATCTTTTAAAAGTCCACTAATAACTATATTTTAGTATTTAATATTTCATTATGTGTGCATTGTATATTTGCCTAGAATTTTTATATGCATTTAATTTGAAGTAATTCTTATATTAGTCAGTTGACACAGTTTTGCATTGTTGGTTGTCACATTCAGTATACATGTTGTATTTTTTTAAAAATCTTAATGATGACTTAGTTAGCTTATGTGAAGTCTATATCTTGTCATTAGTTTAGTATTTGTTAGCCTCATAGTGCTAGGCTTTTTTCAATTATAAGACATATGCTTAATAAATTAGACATGGTCCTCCATCCTTATTGTATTGCTTTTCCATGAGTTGGTAGTGCTTGTTCCCATTGAGGGTTATTGTATACCCATTATTTATATTCCTAGTGATTGTAATCCCATTTTGAAATACTGGAATCCCATGAGAGAAGATCATACTTTCCTGGTGCTTCTTTCGTGTTCCTGATGTGCTGTAGACAAGGTCCAGGCATCCTATTTTTGCCTCAAAGTTAGATATTTTGGAAGCCACCACATTCTTATTCAGCTCTGCGAAGCATATATGTACTTATTTTTTCCTATCACTCATGATGAATTAATGCTAGTTCCACCACAGTAGGTGATGTTGCATTTGTTTTAGATATGTGATGACAAGATATGTTTGTTTGAGGAACTTTGCTTCTTCATGTTGTGATAGTTATTTTAATGCTTATAGGTATATCAATGTTTGAGTTGTGTTGCTATGATATATTTATTATCCACAAGCCAACTAACAATAATTTATATTTATTTTTAAGTATGTTAAATTATGCATATGGTATAAGTGGCAATCCACACATGCTAATTTTAATATGTTCATCCAGAGTTTTCGCCGATGGATTTGTAAGTCTTTTAAATTTTTAATTTTAAAACACAATGTAATAATTTTATGTGGACAGAATTTATTTAAAAAGTGTATAAATGACCTCTGATGAGGGAATACCCCATGCATCTAATTTAGTTTAAAATTAGATTAGTCTGATTTAAATAAATTACTAGCCATAATATTAGTAATGTTAGTGTAACTAGTGGTAAATTTTTACAATATATGCTGAATATGCTTATTCCAGCTTAGCGTTCGTTAAGCTTAGGATAATAAATATAAAACTATTTGTTTGTTATTCTGATTGTTAGATAGCACCACAATATTATTAAATATGCTAATGAAAAAAAATAGAATTGTGCTTATTGGGAATCTCTAATTATTAAAAGAGATTAGAATTTAATATTAAATAGCCTCTGCTTGCTCTTGTATGTATTTATTTAGTATATCAAGATAAATAATTTTAAAAGAGTTTAAGAAGGATACTCAGAAATTGTTTATATTTTTGTACACCAAAAATAAAGTTTAAAAGTCAAAATATTTTTAAACAGATTCCAGCGCGATATTGGCAATGTTTATAATAAATTTTGTTTGTAAATATTTTTTTTTATATTGTTCTTAATAAACCATATTATTATTATTTCAAAAAGTTTTGTTTCTGTTTGTTTTACTTTTATATGAAAAACATTATTATCTTCAGTTCAAAAGTTCATAAACATATCATAAAGTATATAAAATATATTTTGAACTGGTTTAAATTATAAAACCATTCTAATTTAAGTGATTCTCAGATTGAATCACAGTAACAGATATTTACATTATATCAGATACTTAATTGAATGCTCATTTAAAAGTTGATTTTTAAGTTATCATTATATCTTCTCAGACTGAAGATTATGCAATATGAGATAAAGAATATTCATGCTTCAGAAGAGTATTTATAATCTATTATTTTAAAAGGCTGCACATTATCTTATATTAGCTGCACATTGTCTATCATCATCTTATATTTTTAAAGAATTATAATCCATCTGCATTTAAGGTCCTTAGTAGGTTGTCTGTGAGTATGGGGTAAGGCATACAAAGTACCCTTGCCCTTTTCTTTGCTCGAATAATGTCTTGGGTAATAAGCTATTATTAATTTAAATTTAGATTCATTCATTAAATCTTTGGATTAATATTTGTTTTGTTTATTATTCCATGATTGAACATAAGATGATTATTTTATGGTCAGCCTAGATATCACTCACCTGTTTATTCATCCTAGCAATTATTTATTAGGCAACTTAAACTTTTATTTTGCATAAGAGTTTAGTTTCAAAACCCCTGAGATCGTTTACTCTTGTTGCCTTGTTAGTTATTATTTAGTGGGATTATCCTTCCAAACAAAGTATCATTTATTGTTATTCAGAGTGTGTGATCTGATGATAGGTCGATTCTAATAACTATTAATTAATGATTTAAATTATCTTTTGTATTGTTTAGTGGTAGATTATTAATATGTCATAATAGTTATATTTGCATTGGTATTGGATTTGGTCTCTATCCAATTATACATCTCTGGATCATCATTTTTTTTTACATTTACTGTAACCCCACTGAGCCAAGTCGTTATGAGTCTTTTATCTTATCTTCCATCTCTTCCTTCCATTTTTTTACATCTTATAATAATTCCACACCATCTCATCTCCATCCTTTCATCCTTTTATCATCATTCATCATCATTCTTATCTTTCTTCCATTTCATCTCATCTCTCCCTCTTTATTTCATCATCATCTCCTTCATTCCATCTTCACCTTATCTTCATCATCATCTTCATTTCAGCATTTTAGCTTCATTTCATCTCATCTCTCTCTTCTTTTAACTTCTACTTCATTCCATCCCATCTTCATGTTATCTCTTCATTTCTTTTATATAGGTTACAATTAGCTCCATCTGTCTTTCATTTCTCATTCGATATTTTTTCAGCACCCTGCCCCCATCATCTCATTTCCTTTATATTGGTACAACCTCTATCTCTCTCTCAGCATCTTATTTCACCTCTAATAGATTCCTTTTCTTCAGTCTATTTCTCTCTCTTTTCTTCTTCCTTTCTTTCATTTTCGTTTTTTACCTTACCCGCCTTCTTATCTCTTTTCTGGTTACAATATATATATATATATTAAAACGCTGAAACTTTTTTTTTATATAATAATTTGTAGACTTTTTTATATATTCTAATTTGCAGACTTAGCGCTTTCAGAACCATTGTTGCCCCCATATTCAATCTTTTCAGATATATATAAAGTAAATAATATAATAAAAAAATCTTTTGTTATAATAAAATTCTTTTAAATTATTGAGAGTCCTCTAAAGGTTAATGAAATTTCCAACAACTAGAAAAATTATTTTGATATCTTTTGGATAATAATACATGAATGGAGTCATTTAAAGATATAGTTCAAACAAAAAATCTAGCTTAGTGAAATCACAAGAGCTTTTTGTGATTCCAAAACTAGAATCAGGGTTTGAGGAAGATGCCTGAAAAGTTTAAAATATTGGTGATCATATTTTAGTTCAAATTCATTGATCATTTTTACGAATTATATATATGGTTCAGGAAAGTGTTCTTCTTGCTTATCTTAAAAATTATCTTTATTATTCCCATTAATTACACTCCAAAGGTAGAAAAGACTTGTAATGTTGTTAAACGATTAATAGTTGTTTATGACAAGTAGTTTTAAAATGTTTGTTGGATAACTTGCAGGGATTTAGGTTTGTTTTAGAGAATCAGGGAACAGTAGAGACATCATGTTTTGTTGTCAAGAAATATAAGAGAAAAATCCAGGAGCCAAATTATTATTTGTGTATTGATTTTATGGATTTGGTCAAGTAAAATGACTCAATTTTGGAACCATGGCATTATCCAGACTTGAAATTAAGCGGTGACTGGTAAAGTTGGTTATGTGTATTGAGCAGTTCTTACATGATTCATTAAGAACACCCATTATTATATGCAAGACATTTCAAAACATCTGTTACTAAACAATTGTGTGCAATATTTCAAAAATTGTTTATACTTTTTGACAATTGTATTTGGAATACTTATAGGTTGCTTCATAAAAAGTTATGGTTCAGATTGGTAGATAAATTTCAATTTGTAGTAAGTAAACGCACAATACGAAATTCACCATATTGGTTTCTGGATATACAGTATGATATGATTGTTGTATTTTTTTCAATGCAAAAGCTAATCTGCAAAATGATTTAGTCTGTTGCATGCAACCATTATGGATATTTGATTGGTAATTAGTATACATAAACGTGAAGTTCTTTATCAGCCAATATTGGAAGAAGCTCCTGAAACATTCCATATAGTTTATCAATTTAAGATTATAAAAGGATTTAAATATCTTGGTAATTTTTAGAAATAGACCAATAACTCGATGCTAAAATTTTAGCACAGTTTTCAATGTTGTATTGTTACATTTAACAAGTCAAAAGAAATATAAAAGAGTTATAAGTACTGCAGAGAAATTAGTTGTGTATAGAATCTTCCAATAACTCCAAATTGACTCCGGACTTCCCAAATATAGTATATTAAAAATATTCTATTTGAAGTTAATCTCTTTGCTACGCCCTGACGGTATTATCTCAATACTAATTGGCAAGTCATCGGTAAGATTAAATAAAATTTAAGTACAATTTGAAGTAACAAAATAGATTTATTAAACATCAATATCAAATAGAAAAAAAAGAATAAG
Organism: Epiperipatus broadwayi; assembly: GCA_028023455.1. Taxonomy (NCBI): domain Eukaryota; kingdom Metazoa; phylum Onychophora; class Udeonychophora; order Euonychophora; family Peripatidae; genus Epiperipatus; species Epiperipatus broadwayi. The sequence goes on from JAQFVV010013281.1 coordinate 7,199, forward strand.
GAGTTTTAAATAAGCTTGTGCTTCCGTGTGTATTAATTTGTACGTGCGCACACTAAATAATTATAATCTATTAAATTTATATTTTAAATGAAGAAAGTTCTCCATCCCTTAATTCTGGTACGAGGGCAATATATGCATATACGTTGCACCCATGAACTTAAACTAAGGCAAATATCTCATCAACAGTATGCACACACTCCGTTGCGCTGTAGTGGACAAAACATACGCGCCACTATTACTCTTCCTTATACACCAATACACGAAAAAGTCTTAGCGGGAGTAGGAGGTGTGTATATGAATAATTATTTGTGATTAGCATATTTAAATTTAAGGTATGCATATATAGATTTTCTTCAGTAGTATGATAATGAAATATTTTATTCGTATATTGACTACATGGTATTTATATGATTAAATAATAAACTTTATTTACATTGCGTAATAATGCACGCACAGATATTGCATTCTTAAGATTTTAAAATCACTGAAAGCAAGATTATGGAAAAAATCCGTATGTAGGATTTTACAACCTTCTAAATCTGCAGATGCATTTTGTTTAAACATGCCTATCAAAAAGGTGTGGCAAAGAAGATGAAAAATAGAATGATAAAAAATATTGATTTCTCAATGATTGTGGTATTACTGAACATTTGTTTTAACAAAAATTGAAATTTTTTAAAAAAGAAATAGACAAAAAAGAAAAAAAATGACGCTTTAAATTCTTTATAAACTTCTGCAATTTAAACATTACCTTATCCAATAATTGTTATTTTGTAATAACGCTAAATCTTAGAAGCAACGAAGTTGGATTGTCTAAAATGGCGATAGGAGATTATCCAGAAGCGTACGATAAAAAAAAATTCATGGTCCTTATGACCCTGGTCGTTATTATGGAAAACCTGATACACCGCTTAGCCAACTAAAATTAGGTGAATTAGGATGTTGGTTTTCTCGAAGAAGTTTGAATCCTTTGGCTTGGAGTTCTGCACTTGATACAGCTTATTGGCGATGGCAACACAAATACGTGTTACCTAAGAAAGCCGGAATTGCCAGTTTAACTCACCCATTATTTGCAATGATGCTTTTCTTCTATGTTATTAATTATGGAAAACATAGAAGCCATCGTAACTATAAATATGATTAGGAAAGATGTCAAATGAATTCCAAGAAGATTTAAATTACCAGTTTAGATGTCAAATCAGTGACAAATAAATGTGTTTAAATATTTAAAAAAAAACAAGAAAAATAGCTTTTCTCTCTCTTTTTAGAGGAATGTAAATATTTATATATTACAACTGAAAATATAAAATGCGTAATGTTTGAGTCTCGCGAGCTGCAGATTATCGATTCCTGGTATTGTATTATTATAAATTCATGTCAATTTTTTTAGGCTGACAAGGGAATGAACTGTAATAAACTTACTAAAAAATATTTTATTTTGAGTTGAAACATAAATTTCATGTGAGTGGCAGAATTATAATTTATGTTAAGAAGATTATATCTCAATGATAACTTACTAAAATACAATATTCTTTACTCTTATTCGAATAGATGATTGATAAATACAATAATGGATTTTTCCAATTAAATAAAATTTTGAAATACTTAAGAAAGTATATTTCGCTTCAGACTTATTTATGCATTTTTATTATATTTACAATGGACACATTCCAGAGGCAACAGTTGTTGAGGTATAGCCCCTAAATGTAAGGTGAAATACGGCAGAAGGGACTTCATGTGCCATTATAGATTTTCTACCACTTCTAGCCATTCTGTAACAGCCTGCTTTATGAGTTAGACCTGGTGACACTTTTGCTGTATATGACAGCTTGCCTGGTGTCGGTGTCTGTCTTTCTGCTGCGTGACAGTACTTCTTTGAACCTATTTCAAAAAGGTTGACTATTTATTGCCAGATTTCCATCCTTAATTGAAAACATTCGGAATCAGTGGGCATCATCACGTATTGGCCCGTTCTTGTCACTGGGTATGTGTTATATATTTGTACATGCATTTGTTCGAGATGATGAATGCTCAAACCGATGAAGGTAAAACATGACCTGTAGTAGTTCATTTTTGAAAGGCAAGATGAGAAGTAACAAATACCAATGAAAATTTTCAATGATATATATATTTAAAAAATGCTATGCGGACTTACTTATTGTATTCTTACTTAAACCACATCCCTAATATTTTATTTCTTTTTTTCTGTCTACGTGTGTATGTGTGTGTGTGTGTGTGTGTGTGTGGAATTATAATGGCTAACCTTCTTTACAAGAGTTTGTTGTTGATAATACTTAAACTGCAAATAATAGATAAGTGATTAAAAATAATAATAATAATAATAATAATAATAATAATAATAATAAATAAATAAATAAATAATCAGTTTTTGACAAAATTAAGACTATTAATAACATTTACATAAGTGTGTTTTTCTTTTTATTATACTTGTATCATATCATTCTTTAATAAAACGTCTTGCTACAACGAAATAATTTTTGGTATAAATATATATTTTAAAAAAAAATTCCAATAAAATATTAACAACTTAAAAATAAATAATTATAAAAAATAAATGTTTATTCAAGACAATAATATATAATTTTATTGAATAATAATAAACAGTGACTTTCTATTATTACGTCACAGCTGTATTTTTGCTCAGATTCAAGCAGCAATATTTTTCAGCTTCTTGGAAACTTTGAGTAAAGAAGTTTTTGGAAAATCATTCTTCACTCCAGTCTCATGGTCAGTTTGCCATTTGTGTTTGTATTTGTGGCTCTTGTCATCATTGCCTTTTTCCTGATTTTCCTACGGTTGTGGGATCCACCATTTTCTGAGGCAGATATGTCCGATGACTTTTTATCGAGCACCTATAGTAGATTTGATGTTGTTGATGATGTCCCATTACATATTGTTGATGATGTCCCATTACAGAGCATCGTAGTACTGAAGTAAACAATATTTAACAGTGACAGCAAATAGACATTATTTCACGATGCTACCGATAGTACCAATTGAGATAAAATCTCTTAAAATGCCATTTGTAATTCACACCAAATTGATACCAGAAGGAATGTTAGTCTTTGTAATAAAAGACAGACTTCTTTTAATGTTCTTTATCCTGAAATGTGACTTATTGCCCCGATTTTGACATACCTAAAAACCGGACTTGGATATTTTCCCGATTTTAGACAAATTTTCACACCATTGTTGACAAAGTGGAAACTTGTAACAAAAAAAAATGGATTGTTAAAGTAAATATATAAGAAATAAAAGAGAAAGTTCTATTTATTTGGATCTCGTCTAAATTCTTACAATGACTAATGAAGTAATCACTCAAATCGGTCTCTATGAAATCTTAGAATTTCCACTGAAGGAATTAAAGTTTGCTTTCTGTGATGAAGATTCCTATAGATTCCGGCTAGTGCAGAAGATTTATAAATCTTGATTTGTTGAAAAGAAAAATGAATAGATTTAATAATCTAAAGTACCCATTTTATGATGTTTTTATTTGAAGACAAACAAATTATATTAGAATAGAATGATAGTAAGTTAATATCATCATCTGGGGATGTAGATTTTCACTTAGCTATCAATCAATCTGTTACCATGGTTATTCAAAAGTTTGTTATTTCAGCCACAAGATGGATTTTTCATTGTAAACAGATATTTTAAAAACTGTTATCCATTTACAAATTATTTTGTTATTTTTTTATCTAATAAAAATTTTAAGTATTTATTTTATGTTGTCTTTATTTGCGATTAATAACAATTTTACATTCAATATGTATGTATATTGATTTTAGGCACACACATATATACTGTACACGTGTACTAATTTTATGCACACATGACATGATCACCATCTCTATACTAGCAAATAATTGTTGTAAACAAAGGCAAAACTCTCCATACAGTAGTGCCACCCTGTGCCATCCATTGATTACTCTGTTTGGCACAGGGTGCCACTATTCTATGGAGAGTTTTGCTTTTGTTTATGCACACATGCAAATGTTTTTTAAATAATAAATTCTTACCGACATGCTTACAAATTTATTCACAAGGGGGAGGTCGGTTTTTTTATATTTCTTTAAAACTTCTATTCTGCCATACATTCTTAATAATTAGATATCAAATGACCACCATTTCTTATGCCTCCACAATCTCCTAGAATAGCAGTGCCCCTCCCTCGTTGTAAATTGGATACTAGTTTGGAAATATTGTATGAATAGACCGCAGATGGGTATTTTATGCTCACACCTTCTTGCATTCATTGATAGATATAGCGTGCACCGAATGAAAGTACTATAGTTTACTGTGGCTGCGAGATTCCTTACTCCGATAAAGAAGCCACAGTGCATCACGTGACATCAACGTGCTGTTTTATTCTTAAAATGTAAAAATAGATATAGATGAAAAAATATATTATTCCTAAAATGGATACAGTTTATTTTAGATAAAGACGTTAATGATTATTAATAATTCTTAATTAGGTTAAAGATTAGAAATTATATCATCCATAACAATATATCAATTTTTAATTGATTAACAATTCTAAAGCAATATGTGATGCGAAGTGCCTCAAATTCTCCCCATCTCCTAGTTATTATTTGGTAAATGTTTGTATCCAGATATTGTTATCTAATGCCATTACTATTTCTTGTTTAATACACTGTACAAACACACACTACCTGCACATATAATGTAATACATAAGGGATTCGAACGCAGACTTTAACACGACCCTCATTTCAGACGACCCTCATCTCTCCAAGCCATCTCATATTGCCGATCCACCTGATCACATATGAGCTGGCTTGGAGAATTGAAAGTCATTTGAAAATCTGCATTCGAATCCCTTATATATTTTTTGTTTACTAAAATAATGTTAGTTTTTAACTTTAATTTATAATTTATATCTGGTCTAGGTACGATATTACAATTACTACTCGAAGCCAAAAATGTCAAGGCTGTGCAATGCAAGAAATTAGATTAAGTAGTAGTAATATATATGCGTATTGCGTTGACCTAACTCAATCAACAATGCAGATAATAAGAGTAAATTAACTTAATCAAAGAAATAGTAAGAAGTTAATCAATTAAGGAAGCATAGAACAAATATGGCAATATTCTTTCATTCAATAGAAGGCATTAATAAATAAAGAGAAAAGTGAAGAAATAGTTTTAATTAAGCCTCAATATATACAAATGATATATTAACCGCTAACAATTTTCAAATGCCTTAACTAAGGAAAAGGATATGCACCTGAACACATATACTTTGAAGAAGTTTAAATAGTTGATTGTTGAATAAAATGAAAAAAAAAAAGAAGTATTAAGTCATTTATTATAAATACAAGTTTTTGATAACTTGAATGCAGATGAAATTAATGCGCAAGTACGGAAACTCCAAGGAGCTCTACTTAAACTAACCGTCTGTAAGTATGGAATGAGATGATCTTTACTTTAACTTTGATCGTATATAAGCATACCATTAACTGACAGTTAATATACATACAGATCACTGGAGGTTTTCATTATTTCTGCCTTAATTAAACCTTCAAGCATCCATTGATTACTCTGGCATGCACTGAGTTGCATGAATGTAGGGAGAGTTTTGCCTCTGTGAAAATATTGTTGGTCAATCTAAACTGTCTATCTTAAAGATATAGTATTAAAGGAATTGGAAAGCTATGCTAATAGTAATGTATAGTAACAATTTCACTAGAATGTTTTACAAAGTATATTAAAAGCTTTTAATTTTTTGTTTAGCTTCACTTCTTGGGGATTTTCAATCAATTTTTAATTAATTCCGGACTCGAAAAACACCAAGTAACAACAAAAATAAATTTGTTCTTTATAAAGCAAACATGATCTGTCTAAAATATTCAATCTTTGTTTAACCTTAGGCCAAAGGTTCGCAGTCAAACCAAACTTCAATCCATCTGATATATCGATGTGTTCAATGTAATACGAATACGGCAGCACAATTAGGTTAAGAAAAGAAACTGCTTCTCGTCAGATAGGAATATTACATGTATCTGATGATGAGAGCAATAAAAAAAACTCCATAGGAAGGAACTGCGGTTTCCATCGTATAATTCCTCCCATAGGCAAAACGAATGTGTGTGGTGTATAATAGCGATACTGCCCATAGCGAATCTCATACTACATCTACTAATTACACCAATATATCCAATCCATTGACCTAATTCAACTACGAAATGAATAACCTAAGATTACCCTCCCCTAATATACCTTTACAAATCTATATAGCCATTCACGCCCGACTTAAGTTTAATATTTATATAACTAGTTTAATGAAAAACAGAAATCATAATAAAACTTAAAAGAACAAATAAAGAAATAAATGGAAATGATTTTACAAAAGAAATACATTAAATAAAATTATAACTAATTAATAAATAACGTTGCTCAGATAGGATTCTATTTCTTAATTATTTTAAATACGGAAAGTTTTTAATTTAATGTTCAAAATTATAAAGTTCTTACGGTTTAAAACAGTTCGTCTCTGTTGCTTGCCATTTGAACATTGATTTCCCATGCCATCCTAAAAGATTGGTTGAGTTAGCCGTTGTTTTTTATTTATTTATCTGGAGGTCTTTTAGTTTAGTTGGTCCTTAATGTACAAAAAAACGATGTCATTTCTCTTTTTTTTTAACAAAACTGAAGGAATTGAAGAGTCCATCTTTTCGATCCCTTCTCCTTCAACTCCACACTAACACATATAGTCACATCATAATAAGTAATTAATTCTTTTATTTTTAAAACTTTCCTTTTATAATAATTTTGTGGATTAGCTCAACATTACGTCATGATGGTGAAAACCTTTTCGTTGAGGTCCGATTTCCCGATGGATTTCTTTCATTTGCTATTAGTTTCTATTGTTTTTCTATCTGACCATTGCTTATACATTTCAATGCCCAAGGCTAGTTTACATTGACTAATTAAAATAATCATTTCCATTTTCTGATTACTTAATGTGTTTTCCAAAATTAAAGATATATTTTTATCTCTAAATCTTTTTAAGTTTTTTTTTTTTAAATATTTTTTTTATTTTTAATAAAGTTTTATTTTAATAATAATTTTTTTATTATTATCTGTACGATTTTATATATATATGAGTTTAAGATGATTTTTAATTTTCAATTTTTAATTCTTAAAAAAGAAGTTTTTATTTGCGAACTTTTATTATTTTAATGTTTACTAATAAAAAACAATGTAACGTACGTATGTGCCCATTACAATATATTGTAATGACCTGGAGAATAGTGAACTTATCATCATCTGCACTACAGGGCACCATCTAGGCCTTTGAACCTAGAAAAATTTATAAAGTAAGCAGATACGTAAGTAAAAAAAAATTTTTTTTAATTTTATTTATATATTTTGATATCCGGTCATTAGCCCATGTCACTAGCTCAGGGAGTAGCAGAGATTTAATAATATAATATCTTATCTAATTATCTTTCAATATTAAAAAATAAATAAAATAAGCCACTGCCAGTAATTAACATACAAAAATTTATTTACGCATATATATATATATAAGATTTAACATTATTATTTTAATATGTTTACTTTAACATTTAACATTATTTTTACTTTTATTTTAAATTTTTAATTTACATTTTAAATTTTATACTATTATTAATTCGCACAGATTTGTTTAAAAATGTTGAGTATAGATCGGCTACATAGATTCCACAGTCAAAAACATTTCAAAATAAACATAAATGATCAAAATACAAAATCATTGATACCGTCAATTGCAGAGGGAAATTTATAAGTAACCCAATAGCATTCACCATAAGATGCTTGCATTAACACCAATAACTTAAAAGACATCCTAATAAATGCATTTTAGATACTCACCGCAAGGTATCAGTATTTACCGAATGTCTATATATATTTTGATCGAATATGAAAACCAACAACATAATCAACGGGTAACGAACCCATGGAAGCGTCTATACCCAACTTAAATTTAATGCATATTTATTTAGAGTGTCGAGTATGAATAGACTACATAGATTTGCATTTGAAAAGAAAATATTCAATCCTTGTTTAACCTTAGGCCGAAGGTTCAAAGTCAAACTAAACTTCAATCCATCTGATATATCGATGTGTTCAATGTAATATGAATACGGCAGCACAATTAGGTTAAGAGAAGAAACTGCTTCTCGTCAGATAGGAATATTACATCTATCTGACAATGAGAGCAATAAAAAAAACTCCATAGGAAGGAACTGCGGTCTCCGTCGTATAATTCCTCCCATAGGCAAAACAAATGTGTGCAGCGTATAATAGCAATTCTGCCCATAGCGAATCTCATACTACATCTACTAATTACACCAATATATCCAATCTATTGACCTAATTCAATTACGAAATGAATAACCTAAGATTACCCTCCCCTAATATACCTTTACAAATCTATATAGCCATTCACGGCTGACTTAAGTTTAATATTTATATAACTAGTTTAATGAAAAACAGAAATCATAATAAAACTTAAAGAACAAATAAATAAATAAATGGAAATGATTTTACAAAAGAAATACATTAAATAAAATTATAACTAATTAATAAATAACGTTGGTCAGATAGGATTCTATTTCTTACTTATTTTAAATACGGAAAGTTTTTAATTTAATGTTCATTAATTATAAAGTTCTTACGGTTTAAAACAGTTCATCTCTGTTGCTTGCCATTTGAACATTGATTTCCCATGCCATCCTAAAAAGATTGTTTGAGTTAGCCGCTGTTTTTTATTTATTTATCTGGAGGTCTTTGAGTTTAGTTGGTCCTTAATGTACAAAAAAAGCGATGTCATTTCTCTTTTTTTTAAACAAAACTGAAGGGATTGAAGAGTGCGTCTTTTCGATCCCTTCTCCTTCAACTCCACACTAACACACATAGTCACATCGTAATAACTAATTAATTCTTTTATTTTCAAACCTTTCCTTTTATAATAATTTTGTGGATTAGCTCCACATTACGTCATGATGGTGAAAACCTTTTTGTTGAGGTCCGATTTCCCAAAGGCTCTTTTTTGCTAAAAGTTTCTATTGTTTTCCTATCTGACCACTGCTTATACATTTAAATGCCCAAAGGCTAGTTTACTAATTAAAATAATCATTTCCATTTTACAAAAGATTAATTAATTTGTTTTCAAACTTAAACATATATTTTTATCTCTAAATCTTTTCTGAAAATTTAGTTTTAAACTACTTTTTTTTTTAATAAAGTTTTATTTTAATAATTATTTATCTGTGCGATTTTATATATATATGAATTTAAGATGATTTTTTTAATTTTCAATTTTTAATTCTTAAAAAAGAAATTTTTATTGGTGAACTTTTTTTTTATTATATTTACTAATAAAAAATAATGTAAAGTACGTATGTGCCTGTTACAATATATATATATATATATATAAAATAAATAAAATATCCGTTAACTAAAGATCCACGCTTCAAGTCTTTCTACATTTCTAACCTAGAATCAAACTTGATCCACGCTTGCAAATGATTATTATAAAACTTTCCATCTGCTATATTGTATATACTGAATTTCCAGATGAATTAATAAGTTAATAAAATCTTAAATTTTCTATTTAAAACTTTGATTATAAATTTTAGGTATATATATATTATAATGGTCGGAGAGATAGTAGAAGTGAAGTTTTACTGTATCTGCTGTACAGGGCACCACCAGGTTATTTGAACCTGGAAAATTTATAGAGTAGGCAGATACACACTGTTAAAGATCGAACTTTTACACATATATTTTATTCCCACCATCAGCCCTTGCCACTAGCTCAGTGAGACACATAGATTTATAAAATATAAATTCTTATTTAAAAATACTTTCAATATTAAAAAAATAAAAGAAGCCACTGCCAGTAATAACACACACACAAACATTTATTAAACATATATGTAATTTAGAATTATTATTTTAGTCTAACTTTTACTTTAACATTTATTTTACATTTTTAACTTTCTATTTTTTTTGAAGTTTGCACAGATGAATTTAATATTTTAATAGAGTGTTGAGTATGAATAGACTACATAGATTGCATTTGAAAAGAAAATATTCTATCACTGATTTAAACTTAGGCCAAAAGTTTTCAGCCAAACTAACATCAATCCATCTGATACATCGATGTATTCAATGCAGCATGAATATGACAGCACAATACCTTACTGTCAGGAATGTGCATCTGAACAGTATGGTTAAGAGAAAAAAGTCTCTCGTCCAGTACAGGAATGTTACATCTGTTTGGCGAGAAAAACAATAAAAAAAACTCCATAGAAAGGAATTGCAGTTCCTTTTGCCGACTTACGATCCCATTCCATAGGCAAAAGGGGATGATCCATGGAGCAGGGAATAATGTCTGTCTCTGATCATCAATTAGAAATAGGCTTATTTTTCCAAGGTGCGGTGTATAATGCGATCCTGCACATAGCGGATCTCATACTATATTTACTAATTACACCAATATATCTGATTGATTAACCCAATTTAACTATGAAACAAATAACCTAAGATTTACCTTACCTTAAACTAACATAACTTTACGAATCTATGCAGCCATTCATGCATGACTTAAATTTAACATTTATTAAAAGTTGTTTAACAAAAAAAAATCATAATAAAAACTTAAAAGAATAAAACAAATAACTTAATGGAAATGACTTTAAAAAGTACATCAAATAAAATTAGTTATTAATAATAATTTATGTTGGTCAGATAGGATTCTATTTCTATTTAAATATTGAGAAGTTTAGAATTTATAGTTCTTATTGTTTTCAAATTAATGTTCATTAGAGTTCACAAAGTTCTTACAGTTTTAAAAAGTCCGTAACTTCTAATTTCTTGCAATTTGGGATCCAGCGTTAATTCCCCTGATGTCCTATGGTCCACAATATAGGAAAACAATTGGTCATTTCTCTTCCTTTTTTAAAGCAAACTGAAGGGATTGAATACTGTGTCTCTTCAATCCCTTGTTCTTCAACTCTCTCCACACTAACATGATATAGCACCTCTGCTCTCACATCTCTATATTCTCTACTGAATTTTTTTATTTCCAAACTTTTTATTGTAAACTTTTGGATCCAGTGGATATTACATCATGACGATGATGATCTTTTCATTGAGGTGCATTTCCTGAGGAATTTCTTTTATTGGCTATTAGTTTCTATCGTTTTTTCTCTTCTATCTGTCCTTTACTTATACATTTTGAAATGCCCAAGGACTAGCTTACTTTTAACTAATTAAAATAATCATTTCCATTTTACAGTAGCATTAATTAATTTATTGTACATTCTTTTTATATTTAAATTTTTCAAGTTTTTTTCTTAATATTTAGTTTTAAAACTTTTTCTTTTTTTAATAAAGTTTTCTTCTAATAATTTTTCATCTGTGCTACTATATATATATATATATATATATATATATATATATATATATATATATATATATATATATATATATATAAAGTTTAAATGACTTTTAACTTTCAATTTTTTATTTCTTAAAAAAGTTTTATATGTGAACTTTTCTTTTTAATGTCTAATTTTTTAAAATAAATAATGTAATGGCATGTGTGTCCATTACAATATATATATATATAATAAAAATAATAATTTTAACAGTAACAAACTATTATAAATAATCCTTAAATTCACAGAAGTACTTTCGGTTAATTTCTTAAACCTGCCTCAACTGTTTTTTTTTTTTTAAATTAATGGCCGTTGAGACAGGTTTAAGAAATTAATGAAAAGTACTTCTGTAGATTTAAGGATTGTTTATAATAGTTTGTTACTGTTAAAAATATTATTTTTATTAGAATTACAATTTTGTTTTAATTAACAGACATTTTATTTACACACACACACACACACACACACACACACACATATATATATATATATATATATATATATAGACAGAAACTTTTATAAAAATCAAGAATAAATTTTAAAAATTATATTTCTTTCTACTTATATTATTTAAAAGAGAGTATTTTATTCTGGAGTCACATTCTTTAGTGTAATACAAAAGAAAATCCATTAGCAAAGTAGAAATAGAATTTCTAATTAAAATAAAAGTAAATCATAGAAAAGATACTTTTAAAAAAATTCTTCAAATCTATATTAAGCTTAAAATAGATTTGAAACAATACAATCATTGGGTTCATTGGGAGAGTGGATTTTAAGAAGTCAGTACTAAAATATTTTTGATTAATGATTATGACCGGCAGAGTCAAATATATCTGTTTTGCCTTGGGCAAATGTAAAAGGGGAATTTTTGAGAAGTATTCTGAAAACATATAAATAGGCCAGGAGAACAATAGAAAAAGCTATTATCATTTTCTTTGAGAAAGCACTGTTGTAAATCCATGTAAGTTTTTATTTAAAATAAGTGTGGCAATATGATTGTGGGGTAAGCGGAATCTGATCTGCTTAGTTCCCATTGTTCCAGGTGTGATCGCAGAAATATCATGAAGCTGAAAAAATTTCATTAAAATGTTATATTTTTGGACTGCCAACATGTGAAACTCTTGGAACAGAACTCAATAGCTAGCTATTCCTATGCCAAAATAATGAAATCTAACCTCAAGTTATCGTTCTGTCGTCAGACCTAAATTTCAAGTTTGGACTGTGACTAAATTAGGTAATATCTTTTTAAACTGTTTTACAATCCTAACCTCCTAATTTATTTTCCAATTCCAGTTGACTGTATAATTAATTGTTCTATAAAGAAATGTCTTCTAAATGTAATTCTCCCTAGATATATTTAAAATGCTGTGTTAGCTAAACTTTGTAATCCTAATTTGCTATAATTTCACTTTAATGCTTCTGTTATATATTTTCTCTTTCTTAAATTATGCCCCTCTTAATGTAAAAATTTTTTTCATAAAGTGGTCTATAAATGGTAGTTATTGCTTACTTATAGATATAAATTGTTTAAAATTATAAATATTTGATTTAAAATTCTAATTATGTGCCAATTTTTCCATCTTGACAAATGTATACTTGCTTTGTCCCTTTTTTGTATTATGACTTAAAATGATTTGCTATTTCCTGACCAATGATTGTCAGTAAATAAATCTGTGTTTGCTTTTAATGATTATTTAATTAGAGCACTCTTTTTATCGAGATGAAATGATTTTGTTTTACTTTATATTTTTTTAATTATTATTCTAAAAACATATTCATGCACAGATAGTTTAGTTTGGAGGCCACTATATCAAGTTTGTAACCATTAACTATATTATACCATGTTAAAAGAACAAAAGGAAGGGGTGAAAGGTTATTCCATGCTAAGTTGTAGGAGAGAGTTTAGCAATATTAAATTTAAAATGGTAATGGGATTTCATTTTGAAATGAGAGACATATTGCCCTAAACAAAAAAAATATTAAAGTAATATTTGGGATTTATTTGTTAAGACCTGATCTTGGTCAATTCAATACTATATAAATATAACCTTACATGGCTCAGTAAAATTTTAATTAAAGTGATTTTAAAATGATGTTTTTCAGTATTTGTTTTTGCATTTCCAGCACTCCGCTTGATGGATATGTTTTCTTGCGTTCTTTTGATTGCCATTTCATAATTATATCATGTGATAGATTCACTGGCTAAAATGTAGGTCAGGATATAAAATATATAACTGGGAAGATCCAAGGTAAGCTAAGCTTGGTGAGCCTTGGTGATTCTTGGTCTTTCACCTGAAATATTTGGAGGTTTTGCAGATTTGTGCAAACCATTCATCTCGATTTTTGGCATCACTGGAACTGGGCAGTTGGATTGAGTTTGTGTTGGTTATGTCATTTCAAATGCTGGATGTGATTATTTTGTATTTCTCTAAGCGCAAGTTGACTATGGTTTGATCAAATTAGATTATATTTTATTCTCTTTGGCATATTTATTTGTGAATATCATGATCCGCTTGCATTTAAGCGTGTTACTCTCCTTGAGACAATTTCTTAAAACACATTTAAATTAACTCTCACTTATAATGGGTTTATTTAAGTGAACATTAATCAAAAGTTAATTCTTTTATTTATTTGTTTTTCTTCCCATACATACTTGAACTGGCATCGACCAAAGAACTTTAAACACCCTTCTGTTTTAAATTGGCATATAAATTATACCACTACTTTGTAAGAGGCATACACTAATTTTATAATTGAAATCAGTCCATAAATGAGCAATGAGGTAGATAGCAAGATGCTGAAGAATTATGTGAATTTAACCTATCTGTGGCTCGTTTTAATTAATTTTACTTTAAAATTTGCATTTACTTAAATATTGTGTTACTATCTGATGACTTAAGACCACCACGCCATTCATTCATCAACTCATGTATACATGTAATTAGGCTAAATGCTAATGTTAAGTGTTAAAAATACCAGAGGCTCATGTTCTACCGCTGTTGCTGCAGGCCAGTGTGAGCAAAGATTAATTGCTTGCCTTGAAAATGTTGTTAATTGGTTGTTAAATTTAGAGGGTGGATAAACAGGTTAGAATCCATAAATATTCTTGATCTTCAATCTCATATAGGGTTGAATTCGAGGTACTTTTACCCAGACTGTGAATCATGTTAAATTGACATACAATTTTGAGCGGTACAATATATATATATATATATATATATATATTTTTTAACTTGCATTTTTGTTTATCATATATATATATATAGTACACAAGAGTGTTGGCATTTGGTAATATTTAAAAGCTAAAAAAAATGAAAATTAAAAATAGGCCTATAAACCCTAATTAATTTTTTTTTAAAATGTAATTCATTTTTTAAATACCTACAATGAAAGTTATTTGTGTTTGATATTATGTTTAATTAAAGTTAAAATTGGAGGGAATATAAATGCTTATAGATTGTTGGTCCACATAAATAAAAGAAAGACATTCCAAACATAAATGATTACAATCAGAGTTTACTGATAATTAAATATGGCTCCTAAGGAATTTATATAAAAAAATAGAACTTAATAACTAAATTGAAAAAATATATACAAAAATTGTCTTCTGATAATGAAACAAAAGATAATATATATATATATGCGTGTGTGTGCAGAAAAATCTAAAAACTGGTCAAGAATATAAAAATAAGAAATAATTTAGAGCACGGTTCAAATTGTTCTTCTTTTGGCTGGCATGTTCCATGGATCCTGGATAGAGAAAATACCTCTATCCAGGATTACTCATATGCTGAACCAAGTCCATCATGTGGGTGTGGAAACTGGAGTGTTTGTGAACATCTTTCATTAGAAATAAGTCACTACAAAAAGCTTTTGAGTCTAGTCTTAAATTGGATCAGGAATGTGAAAATGTTGACCGAAAAAATCAAAGTTAACTACAACTGAGCTCTTGGATCCCAAAAAATACATGTATGTTACAATAATCTATGATATACATAAATCCATGGAGCTTACCAGTAGGCTGTACTTCGCACGATAATTTCTGACTGATTCAACATGTTTGAAAACTAACTATAAACATATAATACTGATATAGAGCCATCCTTTGTTTGATTTTTCAAGGAACTTTCATGTATGGCTGATTGGAGAAAAAAAACTGAACTGTTTGAATTAATTAAATGAATTAACATTAATATCTGGAGGTGTGTGTAGGTTCCTTTCCATTTTTATTCATAATTCCATTTATGGTTAATATTCCACAATTATAGTTAATATTCTAATTATTTTGTTTTAATAAAACTATCATGAATATAAACTTTTCATTGTACATTTTTAATTTTAGTTTATTATATTTTATTTTAAAGTCGTAAGAAATGTATAAATTACCTATGCCAACATGTTCATTTAATTTCTGAACATTGGGAAAAATTCATATAACAGATTCAAGTATCAAAACATCATAATCCTGATAATATTATATTTAGTTATTTACAGTAAAACTATGGATGCAATGCTGGGATTCCACTGACAATTAAAATCAAAATCATAAATTAAGAGAGTTAATCTGGGAATGTAGTTACATTTTGTGAAGTGTTTTAATACCCAGAATGAATAAATGTAGACATAATTTAATTAACAAATACATTAAAAATTTATAATGCATAAAGCCTAAATTGATGAAAAACATTACAATGGCTTCCCAACATGGGACTTTGACACAATACAACCATAATATGCAATAAGTCATAATTGTAAAAAAAAAATCCATTACAATGGTGGCCCAAA
This sequence comes from Epiperipatus broadwayi, assembly GCA_028023455.1. NCBI lineage: Eukaryota > Metazoa > Onychophora > Udeonychophora > Euonychophora > Peripatidae > Epiperipatus > Epiperipatus broadwayi. The sequence goes on from JAQFVV010013281.1 coordinate 23,457, forward strand.
TGTAGAACTCAAAATGCATAGCCAGAGAATATATATGAGTTTTATATAAAAAAACTTGAAACCAGATTATACAATTATTAAAAAAAAATTAATATATCTATAGAAACAAAACATGATTGTGGCTGATGTCAACTTTAAGACCAGTGGTTTGGGTGGTACATGCCTAGATTGGGAAAATTATTAGCCCTTTCTCCAGACACACCATTGTGTATATAGAAACTGCCTTTAATTGATTACCAGTCTATTTATAGCAGGATCCCTAAATTTTGAGGCAGGCTAAGTCCCTTTTGAACAGTTAAATCTATGAATAATGGATGATCAATGCTTCAAAATACATACTCAGATTTTCCATTACATTTACTCTTGTAGGTGTTGAATGTATACAATGAGAGTGGAAGCAGTCCCTGTCAAAAATGCCATAGTAAACCCTAGTGTACATGCTGGTTTAACCATGTACAACCACAAATGAATGGTCTGCACAAATATATCAGTGATGCTAATACATAAAAAAAAACAAAGCCCCAAACAATACCAAAATAAAACTTATTGAGAATAAAATAAGTTCAAACCCCTATTTTATTCTCATTCCCTGATCCCTGAGGAATTGTATAACTTATAAATATATGGTATAAGTGTGTTGACATTGGGTAATATTTAAAAGCTAAAAAAAATAAAATTTAAAAATAGTCTCATAAACACTATTAAATTTTTTTTAATATAATTTATTTTTTAGATACATACAATGAAAAATATTGTGTTATATTATCTTTTTAATTAAAGTTAAAATTGGAGGGAATAGAAATGCATAAAGACTGTTGGTCCAAATAAATAAAAGAAAGACATTCCAAATGTAAGTGATTATAATCAGAGTTTTACAAGTAATTAAATATGGCTCCTGAGGAATTTATAAAAAATAAAAAAAGAAGTTGATAGCTAAAACAAAAAAAAAAGAATGTACAAAACTTGCCTTCTGATAACAAAACAAAAGATAAAAAAACTTTTTCTTCTTCTTTTGACTGGTATTTTCTCTGGGTTCTGGATAGAGAAAATGCCTTTATCCATATCTACTCATATGCTGAATCAAATCATCAAGTGGGGATGGAAACCAGAGTGTATGCAGATATCTTTCATCATAAAGAGGTCACTCCAAAAAGCTTTCAAATTTAAAATAAACCAGGAACATGGAAATCAAAGTTAACTGCAAATGAGCTCTTCATCCCAATAAATACATGTAGGTTACAATAATCTATGGTCTACATAAACCTGTGGGACTTACCTGTAAGTTATACTTCATTCTGTAATTCATGACTGATTCAATATGTTTGCAAACAAAAATGAAATAACTGTAGATGTTATAATACCAATATAAAGACATTCTTTGTTTTATTTTTCAAGGAACTTTCATTTATGGCTGATTGGTTAAAAAAGAATTAAACTGTTTGAATTAATTAAATGAATTAACATTATTATCTGGATATGGGTGCATAAGTTCCATTCCATTTTTATTCATAATTCCATTTATGGTTAATATTTCATAATTATAATTAATATTCTAATTATTTTGTTTTAATAACATTATCATTAATATAAACCTTTCAGTGTATATTCTTGATATTGGTGTATTAGATTTTATTTTAAAGTTGTAAGAAATGTATAAATTATCTATAGCACCATATTTAATATCAAAACACCAGGGAAAATTTATACAACAGATTCAAGAATTAAGAAATTGCAATCCCAATAATATTTTATTTAGTAATTTACTGTAAAACTATAGTATGCAATGTAGTGAGAATCAGAGGGTCTACAGACTCTGGCACTTTCTCAACCGAAATGATAAATTAGGAGAGTTAATCTGAAAATGTAGTTATATTCTGCGAAGCTTTCTAATTCCCAGAATGAATAAACACAGACTTAAATTGATTAACAAATGCATTAAGAAATTTATTATGTATAAAACCTCAATTGATAGAAAATGTTACAATATATAGTTAGAATTTGTAATAGATTGGAATAGATTTAAAAAATAAGTAAAGGTTTTCAATTTTCTTTTTTTTTAAATATTAATTTTGATAAAATAGTTATTGCATAACATATTATTCTATGTGTGTAAGAATAAAATCGAAATTTAAAGATAATTAATTTTATTATTAAATCAGAAAAAAATTGCATCACTGCTTCTCAAGAGAAAAATATTAAGATGATTAAATGTAACTTTAATTAAAGGATTTTTGCTTGAATATTTTTTTCGAAAGTAGCAGCGTTCATGCACCACCACCATTACCTTTGTTTAAAATTATAAAAAAAAATGTTTGTTTTTTTAAATTAAATACTTTTAATGTTTTCTTTTTTTAAGAAACTTCATTGTAATTTCACTTTTTTAATTATGAAAAATAGTGTTTAATATTAAAATTAATTAATTTATATATTTATATAGGCGAAAGTTGTCCAAATCGTACTACTTGTGGATTTTTTATTTATTTATTTAATAATTAGATATGTTTGAATGATAATTAATTTTTGTGCTTGAATATAGATGTCTTATGTATTTCTTATCTGCTAATATATCAGTTTTTTTCTTTAAAAATAATGTTTAAATCATTTTAAAGCCCTGCAATGTGATGCAGTTTAGGAAACTTATCTCACAAATTGCACATATGCTTCCAAATCGCAATTGTGAGAATGGTCTATTTTTAAAGCATTTTCAGTTAAAAAATACTTTGTGTTCAGTTTTTCAGTAAAATGCCTTTCAAATATTGGTTTAGTATCTTAAATCATCTGCAACATTAATTGAATCACTACTTTTATTGTGGTATTCTTTTATTTCCTTTTTCATAATCTCTTGAGTTTAGGATCATACTTTCTTTTTCCATGTGACTAGAAAATAAATTTTTTTTAAAAAATTTATTAGATATAATTCAAATGTGATCTCCTAAATCATGTCTACAAATCTTATAGTGGTATGATTTAGAAACTTTTAAAATAATCAATATAATCACAAAAATAATTTCAAAATATTAAATAAATAATCTATTGAAGCAATAATTTACAGAGAAATTTTATTATTCAAATAATATTAAATAAATAAATTTAAAATTTACATTAAACTCACTTTTTACTGTCACAAATGCCTAAGTGACAATAAAATCATTTTTCTATAGTATTGACTTGTTATTTAATTCATATATTTGCTACTAGATATTACTTATTAGGAAATTGTTATGCATTAGGCAACTAGCTCCTAAATTATAAAAGTCTTCATTACACAGTATTTCATACCATGATATTATTTAGATTTAAATGTGATATAATAATTTATGGTAGATTTTAATATAAACAAGTATTTATTAGTCATTTTTATTAATATTTGCTTTACTATTATGCCAACTTTATCTTTATAAATTTTTATTCTGTTCATTGTATGTGTGTGCATTCCTTATTTAATGCAGAATTTTATTGTGTTATTTTAAATATTTTTACAGTCATTTGACTGACAATGAACTTTTGGTTTCAGACATTAGTTAATGTTTGTAATTTTTAATGTGCATATTAATTTATCTAGTTTACCAGTGATAATTTTGTTATCTTACCAGCATTTAATCTAGAATTTGTGCATTTGACCATTAAACTTTATTTGATATTGTTTTGACTATTGTACTTTGCAGGATGGATGCACTCTCCCCATTGTTCCCACTTTTTATTTCATGAGAGGATAGTGTTTTATATTCGAAAATTGCTTTTATATGTCTCTAAGATACCTAGGTCCCATGAGAAGATCATTTTATGGTGTGTTCCATTTTTTTAATGTGTTGACACCTCGTCCACATATGTATTTTTTGCCTAAGATATAGGTGTTGGAATTCACAATACTCTTTAGTCATGTAGTTTTCGCTCTGCAGGACCTGTCTTCTTAATTTATCCCTCATGAAGTTATTAAATATTTCCACCATGAAAGGTGAAGTTATTTGTGTTTTTTTAGAATGTTATGGCAATGATAGAATAGTTACTGAAGAACTTAGTTCTTCAATGTGCACTCAGTTATTTGTAGTGTTTTTGCTAAGTGAAACAGTATCTGTATTGTGCTGTTGTGCCTTGTCAGTAGTTCACAAGCAAACCAGCAATGTATTAGTAATTTTAAATGTTTCTTTTTGGTACATAGCATAATAAGAAATGTACATACACAATGTTGTTTTTTTATCACCATCTGGGAATAATTTGCTGATGAATTAGTAAGTTATTTTAAAGTTAAATATTTCATTATTATATGGACATAAACCAAATATATCATATGTGTGTACATGACTTCTGATAAATACTCCATACATTTTACTATTTATTTAAAAAAACCATGCTAGACAATGATTATCTTACTTGTCTGGATATGATGCTCATCATTATCATACAAGTCTGCTAGTTAAAACTCAGCCATAGAATAGTTCAGGTTAAAGTTATTTTAATCTGTAATATATTAAGTTTGGTAATAAAGGTATTATAAGTTGTTATCTGATAGTAGGACATATTTAATAAAACTATATTGCTTAGCTTATAGTTCAAGCTATTATTTTTATATTAAATATTTGTTAATGGGACGATTTACTAAAACAGATTAAAAATAGATTAGTCAAATATTGAAACTATTTACATTAAGCAAATGTGTGCTTGATAATTCATCTAAATGTTTGATAATTATAAAAGATAGTTTATTAGTGAGGCAATTTTGTATTATCCATTGTGACATCCTACTAACACTTTAACAGCACCTAAGTTGGCAAATTACTTTCAATGATCTTGCAAATAAATTTTTATATGTATCTAGAATGTTAATAAATGTATTTGTTGATTATTTAAGTCGGTTTTTGTTTTTCTATATGCAATTTTTCTTGTCTCCTAAATTCTTAATTATAACAGAAATCTTGGTAAATCAGATGATAAATTCTCATGCAGATCCAAAATCTCAATGTCAAAAATGAACATATTCCATAAATGTTTCAATTCCAAAGCCAGCATTGTAATTAAAAGAAATGACTATTTATTTAACCTTGCTTGTGATTACTTAATCCATTTTTAACCTATACATTATTTTATTTATCTTATTAATTATTTGATTGAGTTGTTAATATGGTAGTAGAAAGATATAAAAGGTAGCCTTTCTTTTTATTATTTTGAGTGCCATCCTGGGTAAAAGTCTGATTTTTAAAATTTTATATATTTTGTTTTATGCAGTTGTTAAGCAGATCAAGAACTTCTTTATGTAATTTTTTAGAAGGGTAGTAATTAATTTATTGAACACATAGAAAGCACATGTAAATACTTTAATCAGGCTTTAAGCTGTTTTCAATGCACTTTACAATTTGTAATAGTCAAGCATATTTTGCCAATAGAGGGACCTTCCAAACTGCAACACAAGATAGTAACTTTTACAAAGATAAGAGTGGCCATCTTATCTTTAACCTAACTGTCCACTTATATAGGCAAATCTGAAGTGTCTTGATTTGGAAGCATGAAGTAGTTCTTTTCTCCATTGTTTAAGTCCATTATTATTATAATATATTAGGATACATTAGCTTATAAGAGAAGTGTATATCTCTTATAGTCTACCAGGATGCCAGTCATTTATTTAGCAACACAATACAACACTTTTCCTATTTTATTTATTTGCTTTATAGTTATGCATTTTATTATTGCTTTGAAATTTCCTTTTATTTTAATCCATGTCTCTGTAGTAAAAAAAAGTTGAACTAACCAACCACATGTCATCATAATCTTAAGAGTCTCTCATTCATACCATTCATAACATCATTTACCCAAATCCATACATTTCACTAGTTAGAATTTCTTTAGCATTATTATTATTATTATTATTATTATTATTAATACCCTACCCTTTTTACTCATCTTCCGCAGTTAGAACTTTACCCTCTCCCCCAATTAGAATATATATATATATATATATATACATATGAATGATAAGAATGTGCACATATATATATATATATATATATATATATATATATATATATATATATATATATATATATATATATATATATTGTTGCTTTTACTTGAAAAGATATATTTGTTAATAAATTAAACCATGATTAAGAAAGAACTTTAGTAAAAAAATTTTTTTTAGCTAATATTATAATGTTATTATATAAAAAATTATTTCTAGGGTTTATAATTTGAACTTTTATCATACAGCACACTAAAGATATCAACTAAAAACAATTGCCTGGGAATAGTTGATGTTAAGTTGTTTAATCAATTTATAAAAGCCAAGTCATTCAGCAGATTATCTATTGATCTTTTCTTTGACATCAATTTTATTAATTTTTAGACATATGCTCCATGTAGAATTGAGAAAAATATCATACTTTGGAAGATAGAAACTGAACTACCTTGATGTAAGAGATTAAATGAACATACTTTAAATAATGTTCAATGACCAATCAAAAATGATGCATCCCAAAATCCGATTATGGTCTATACTAAAAATTAATCCATTTATAATAACATTAAAGAATATATTGTTGGATGAACCAAGACATATTAATTCCTTTGTGAAAACTTCCCAAACTACAGCTTTTCTCAGCAACTTTATAAATGCAAAGCAATATTTCAAAACAATAATATTATTACATTCAACAGTATCATGAAAAATGTTAATAAACAATTGTAGAGACTTAAAAATGCATACCAAATATTAATAAATCAAATGTGGTCTTAGGGAATTTTTAATACATGGGATTCTTTATGACATAAGTGAATTGTGACCTCACTAATACACAATCATTAAAAGAACTGATTTCTGATAAAAAATATTTATACAAAATATGTAAAAAAAAATAAACAAGAAAGAAGATATATGGTCTTTATTTACTGTAACATGTTAAATAGTAATATTCAATTTATAACATATAACGTGAAGCTCTATAATGTATATAGAGAAATAAAATTGTTTTGAAAATAAAATAATAATAACTTTTTCAATGTCCAGCCATAAAAATTCTGACACTAATGACATAACTACCCATATCCTTGACCAAGATCCTACACTCTGCCTATATATCAGAGGCTTTTAATTCCAATTTTACTTCTATGGGTGGTGCCATCACTTTGCCATTCAATGTTTCATTACCCAATGCCTTTAGTGTAGTCATGCTGATTGTCAAACCAGCCAATGTACACATGATCACAACCAAAACACCAACACCAATTCACCATGTTACAACATGCAAACAAATGATGATACCAATCCTATGAAGAAACACTCCCAATTAATTTGACCATAACATATACTAATAATGCTAAAGAGATTGCTATAAACTCAGTTCAAACATCTGTTGACTAAAATATAAACTTATCATACAATACAACAAGGAAGCATACAACCCAGACAGAATCAGCCAACAATACAGAAAAACATCAGCTAGTTGCATCTAACAACACAACCACCCTAATAATAGATAAAGCCTCTCCATAAAGCATTGACACCCTTATTTCATAACTCTCACCAATAATAGAACCTCCCTCCAGACAGCAAAAGAAAGCCTGGACAGTTCAGAAAAATCATGAACTAAGAAGGTCCAAAGCACTTGAGCTTGAGCATGATCCTGTGATATATCTCATTTCTGCAGATGGCACCACATCTATGGACATTGCTCCCAATTACCAAACTACATGAACTCACTAAAAGACACTTCACAAAATGAAACAAGCTAAAAGATTGTAGCCATCAACATACAAAATCAAAATCAAAAACACATGCCAAAATCAAATGGCATCACCAAAACAAGCTTTTATCAAAAACAAGCAATCATCACCAGTTGTATAAGGCTCTCATACAATAAGTCTTATATAACACCAAACCTATCCCTGCATCATCATCATGTAGTTGAAAACAGTCAACACAAGAATTACTACTTATAAAATCCATATAGTCCCTAAGAATCTCAACTAATCTGTGTCTCAACCTCATATATAAACCACCAACTGAATATGTATCATCTGGATAAAGATTAAGCAGCACTTTTCATAATAAAGTGTCATGCACTATCACTTATAAAATCTGTTATAGAACTTTTATTATATCTCATAACACTCCTATTATTAACTGTATACTGTAGTTTCATGACAATCTATTACACTATCCATAAACTGATAATATTTTGAATATAACTGAAAAATCCATATAACCTCGTGTGTATAAATAAATATGCAAATCCTTCTCATACATCTCACATAAGCTTCTGTCAAATATACTAAATTTGGAATAAAACAATAGGCTAATGATAACACTTATACTTTATATATCCTATATTTTGTAAATATTTATAATTACATATAACATTATACATTCTATGTCTAAAAACATTTGTATACCCAAAAATATGTAATCTTTAAACATATATAAATGAATAAATGAATGCTTTGCTCATATGCTGCCAATGAGCACCTCATCAAATTTATCAACTATAATGTAATGATAACCTAATAATTGTATTATTATTTACACCAACCTAAACTCTGTACATATCAAATGTATTAACCTAATAATGTGATACTAAACTAATAATTATATTATGATTTGCAAGTCCTATATCATGTACACATTTATAATCTATGTAACTCATCACATCCTATGTATCTGACATATAATAGTATAAATGTAAAATTCTCTGTATGCTCAGTTATCTATGGAACTATGAAGTGTTCAATAGAGTTTGCTTAGAGACAAGCAGATCACCAGCCCAGATATTAATGCAGCTACTTGGTCCCTGTTCAGACAAACAGCAAAGTTATAAAGAATGAAGTTGCTGGTTTATGGATAAACTGTAAGTTTTTAATGATCCCAAATATAATCATGGACTTTGGGTTTGAAGGACAAACTAGAATATAAAGGCTGTGAGATAAAGAAATTCATATAATGTCTTCCATGATATACCATGAGATTGGAAATCAAAAAACAATGATGAAATTATGTCTCCTATTTCCAAAGAATTAAAGAAAGTATGATCCAGATTATGCTCCTATTGTACAATAATATGCTTAATGGACATTTCTAAAGTGTATAGAATAATGTACAAATTGCCTATATAGATATGTACTTTTAAAAAAATGAATATTGTAGCACTTGAAATTGAACTGACAATAATAAGATTAAACATGTATCTTGCTACGGCATTGTAATACTATGTAACTAAAAGGATTAATAAAGTTTACTACTGTTGAAACTGAATAATAACAACAATAACAACAACAACAACAACAACAACAACAACAACAACAATAATAATAATAATAATAATAATAATAATAATAATAATAATAATAATAATAATAATAATAATAATAATAATAATAATAATAATAATAATAATAATAATAATAATAATAATAATAATAATAATAATAATAATAATAGCAGCAGCAGCAACAACAAAAACAATAACAACAACAAATTTTAAAAGTTCAGTTTTTAAATTTTGAAATTGTTGTAAATTTTTGTTAAAAACCTTAATTAATATGATATTTTAATAATTATTAAATCTCACGAGGGGTCGAAGCAATAAAATGACTTTATTATTACCAAAATGAAATGACTGAAATTGATTCATTATAAGATTAAAGTTTTCACATACAGTTTATTTATGACATTGCACAATATCATAGAAATTAACTTATATTTTTATTCAGTAGTTTGTTCGTGTGAATTGAACTTTATGACAATCAGGATAGAAATGTATTTTTATTTAACTACACATCCCTACGAAATGTAATGCAATGGGAAATTAGCCGAATCAATCAACTCAGTCTTCTAATACTACTAGTACATCAAATATCCTATGTCTATAAAGTGCTGTAGCGATTAACAATTTATATATTTTTTAAATTGCAGAAGGAAAATTTCAGAGCAATTTATCATATTTTAAAAAAAGGCATAGACATATCCTGATATTTCTTCTTATTTTTCAGTAAGAAAGTATCATAACATTTTTACTTTTTCAATAAATATTTAGAAAACAGTAACACTTTTAATTACTTTATTTTTACTTTGAATAAAATAATTAAATTTTTCCCAGAAATAATTAAACCTTATGAACAGTCGCAATGAAAAAAATAAATAAAAGAATATAACAAATTAATATCATATAACTTAGGATACTAAATTAAGAGCCATTACCATTATCATTACACAGAGGCAGAACTCTCCGTACAGTAATGTCACTCAGTGCAAGACAAAATAATCAATGGATGCAGGAAAGTTTGTGCATAAATCCCATATCTAGTGTCTACTCATCCATTATCTCCAGACTAGTTTCTAACTTGTGGCTTTCATCAGTGAGGAGCGTTGGATCTGAGAGCACTATACCTAGATCTTAGAATCTAATGCCATCCTCCAGCAAACATCTTTTACCTTATTAGTTAACAGTAAAACTTCTCACTGATGAAAGCCACAAGCTAGAAACCAGTCTGGAAATATTGGATGAATAGGCACAACATAGGGATTTTATGTACAAACCTTCTTGCATCCATTGATTACTCTAGCTTGTATTGAGTAGTGCTATTCTATGGAGAGTTTTGCTTCTGTGTAAACAACTTGTGCAAGCATAAAGAATGATAATCATTGATATTTAATGACCGTTATAATTATTCATTAATAATAAAATAGACTTTTTCTACCAAATGAAAACGTTTGGTATTTCGTTATTTTTTACAAACCTCATTCAAATATATTTTATTTCTTGTCCTTGTTTTAAAACGTTTTGTCCTCTATAGTCCATTCTATATTTTATATTTTTTGTATCTATTGCTATGTATATAATTGATCTCTTTTACTTTCTAAACAATATATCTCATTGCTTCTTGTTTATATTTAACATTTGTTTTAAAAACAATTATAGAATGTCTCACTTCATATTATAACGCTTTTTTGTGAGAATGAGTAATCAAATTTCAGATGGCGATGATCATAACTTGGATATCATTATTTATAAATAAAATCATTGGAATGCACTCATATCCGAATTTATAACTTTTTTACTATGCTAGATAATGTATCCAAAGTTTTAAACTCATTGAAACTTTAAAATCAAGTAAATTTTCCTGTATAACTTGAAATGGTCTACTGTAGATCAGTAAGATAATGTAATTATATTAACTCGTTTATGGACTAGCTGTACACACTTTTGACGTACTAATAAAATAATAATATAAACCATATAAAGTATCAATTAACTCTATATTTTTATATATAATATCTAAATTAATAACACTGACATATATTTAAACCTAGTATATTTTTATCAAAATTAAACCTTCCTTCTAAAAACATTAAAATATGTATAGTTATTCAGAATTATAGACCTATATAAAATAAACAAGTGATCCGTAGGTTTCAAAATCTTAATAGTTTGATATGCTTGACATTGATATATAATATGTATTAATTTAGCATAGCGAATAATATCTAAGTATTGAGAAAAGTTTGCAGATTATAAAAAGTCATTTGTATATATAAGCATTTCTACAGTAGTTAAAGCTTTGAATCAACAACTGGGAAATTATCATATTCTGAAGAATAGGAAAATGCAACAGTAGATATTATATGGCGATTCTAAGAAGATTAACATGTGATAAAAATAGATTGATAATCATAACTTAGAATAAGTTAACAACTAAAATATTTTGGTCATATAATTAATATAGAAAAAAAAACATAGTGGATAAAATTAATCATAGTATTAAATTTGGATTAAATATTTTTTTGTAGAAATAATTTAGTATTAAATGGAAATATGCTTTGTGTTTGAAAAGAACGGTTTTTATTATGTATGTTTTATTGAGTCTTACTTAAGAATATATGACTTTGAACACTTAATGCAGTAAAAGACTTTAGACCAGCAACCAATTATGGATGGATTTATGTTAAAGTTTAAAGAAGAAATCAAAAGCAAAATATATTGTTGTGAAGTCTAAAATTGAGATGAAATGGATGAATTTCTAGAACGATAGATATGGGCAACTGAAATTTTATATTGGATCCAAGAAATTGCAAAAGACTTTGAAAGGAACCACAAATGAGATGGATTATTGAAAGAAAAAAGTTTGCTGTTGTGATATGAAAAAAAGAGTTTATGGATTAAAGAAACTAGATTAAACATGGAAAGGTGCATTCATAATGTTTGAAAATAATGATGATTATTCATGCACGCGAATAAATGAATAGAGAGTGAACAAAAAAATCTACAGATCTTAATAAAGATGCTAATTATGAACCAGTAGAATTAATTAATTGTTTTGTGATATGTGCTATACATTTTCTAAGGGATCAAAAGTTCCCACAGATAAGATACGATGAAACAACAAAAATTTGTAGTTGTTTATTTAGTGTAAGATTTATGTGGCTATACAAATAGTGTTTTGGGTGATTGGTACCATAAAATAGCTAATAATGAGTAGTATGCATAAGTAAAATCAATTCTTGTTTTCACTTTTCTAAGTTAGGCTAGTTTTACTTGGTAGCTTGGAGGTTCTGTCTGATTAAGTGAATTATTATTGTTAATGAATATTACAGTTTTGTTTCATAGTTATCTCAAAACTATCATTTCTCTTTTTTTTTTTTGCAACACTTCTACATTACTAATCTTTCTATTAAACTTTCTGCATTTTTTCTTAATTATATAAAGTTCACTTTCTAATAAAACATTTAGGCAGACTAATAACATTTCATTTCAATTTTTCTCATAATAACTTTATACATTTATTAATATCCTGTTATGTACTAAAATATTTATTTTAATTTTTATATTATTATTTCCATTATCAAGTAGATAACCCTTTTACCTCCAATAGTAATTTCACCGTTAGCAGACCAAAGTTATCGAATAAATTAAACTATGTTAAAATAAGTAACTGACATTTATCTCGCAAGTTTTTTTTTAATGGTTTTATAACTGTCATGCATATTTGTTATTCATAGACGTCTTTTCAATAAACAAGATTCCATTTATATCTTTCCTCTATCAATATATCCAGTGAATTTAGCTCCTACATTAAATAAAATATCTTTTCAACCTCCACAACTGATAAGTAAAACAAATATCAACATATTTTTTATCACTTCAAGTTATATTTCGGTCAACTTCAATGACATTTTTTATCTCTATTTTTTTGGAAGTCTAAATGATTTTTACACATATATATAATAATAAAATAAAATAAGCCAATATAAATATAAATCTATTATAATAAAGCGCTGAAAACTTTGAAATTATTCAAATGGAAGTTAAACTCCGATAATGGGATATTTCTTAAATATTATAAATTTCCACGCACTCGCCTGCCAATAAGAGTTTAAAAACTTAAATGAATAATTTAAGTTTAGAGTATACATTCTATATACACCAACTCTTACAGACTATGCTTAAATCAGGGCTTGAGTCTATTGTGTGCCAGTTGTTAGACTTGTACAATTCAATATTTGATTATAACATCAGGCACACAATAGACTCAAGCCCTGATTTAAGCATGGTCTGTAAGAGTTGGTGTATATAGAATGTACGCTCCAAACTTAAATGATTCATTTAAGTTTTTTAAACTCTTACTGGCTGGCGAATGCGTGGAAATTTATAATATTTAAGAAATAGTGCATTATCAGAGTTTGACTACAATTTCAAGTTTTCAGCGCTTTATAATAATAGATTTACTGTTTAATCGTAGGTGGTTAAAAATGAGACACTGTCTTTCTCCTGCGATGGATTAAATAGATTTGTACAAGTGAATATTTGATTATAACATCAGGCACACAATAGACTAAAGCCCTGATTTAAGCATAGTCTGTAAAAGTTGGTGTATATAAAATGTACACGCTCTAAACTTAAGTGATTCCCTTAAGTTTTTTAAACTCTTACCCGTGGGCGGGCGAGTGTGTGGAAATATATAATATTTAAGAAATAGCGCATTATCGGAATTTGACTACCATTTGAATAATTTCAATATAAATATCAATAAGTAAATTGCAACTATCAATAAGACTCATCTTAATTTTCAAATTTAAGTCTAAATGCTACTCAAGATTGTAGCGAGTTTGAAGCTATGCTTATTATTTTTATTTATATATTGTTATCTTGCAAATCATGGACTTAATTTCAGTGTTTTGTTGTATTCTATATTATTGTGATACACATATATATTACTGCTAACCTGGAGGTGATGATTGAACCCCAAAACGGGATATATTTCCCATTCACATCCTCAAAATCAATTCTAGGTATTTGAAATAGGCTTTCCTATTCAGAAATATTTTTTTTTAATTAGCTAACATTTAGAGCCTTTGTTAGGATATCATTTTTTCAAGTGAAAAAATCTTTCTGAATAGAAAAAACCCCTCAATCTACCCTGATTACCCACTTCTGGGTTAACAATTAGCATTTTGTTAGTGATTAATCATCTTTAATTTTTTATAAACAGTCAAATTATAAATATTAGGGGTACCACTTGAAATGAAGAAGATATAAAATGATACTGACAATTTGAATTTTGTAAAATTAATTAAAAAAATAATTTATTAGCTTTATATAATTAACTACATGCACAAAGCAACGTTGTTTTAGAATAAAATAATAAAATTAACCACCTCACACAAAATAAATAAATAAAATAACTTAATTACTAAAAGAAAATAAAAAATATATATAATAAAAGAATTACAATAAATTTAAAATTTTTAAGCTCTTTGCTTTGTTAAAATTTTATAAAGAAACTTCTTACCCTGATGTATAGATAATAATATATTAATTGCATACTTATATTGCACAATTGATCAGTCTATATTCGTATTACAATGTTTATTCTCATTTCAATGATCTTTTCTTAAATATTCAATCATGGCCAATGATGTGAGCACACATTATTCATAGATATAAAAGATATATAATTTATTCATATGTTGTATCAAATTAGAGCCAATCGCAAAAGATAACTGCATATTCATAGCTGAGCTGATGCAAGTTTAGATTAAAAACACAATAATTGGTTGGGAATAAAGAGTTTTTATATCTTTTAAACACAATTTATATTTGATGACACCTTTCTTTTAAGGTCAGCAATATATATATATATATATATATGATCAATAGATGGAGCTTTACCAAGACCTCCAAACAAGCTTGTTTGGAGATCTTGGTAAAGCTCCATCTATTGATCATAAATATAAGCGATAGCAAGTTTACGTACATATAACTTGTTTTTGTTTTTCATATATATATATACATAACTGAACAAGAGTCATAGTTCAAAAAGAAAAATGACTTCTCTTTAATCTAGAAGTATAAAAATAAATTTACATGGATAAATGGTTTTAATTATACCCTTGTGCTCCATTGGCAGCTATAGGCTATTATTATAATTATTACTATTATTATTATTATTATTATTATTATTATTATTATTGTTGTTGTTGTTGTTGTTGTTGTTATTATTATTATTATTATTATTATTATTATTATTATTGTTATTATTATTATTATTATTATTATTGTTGTTGTTGTTGTTGTTATTATTATTATTATTATTATTATTGATCACACAATCCAATTACAAAGAGGAATGTAATCTTTGAAATAATTTTTTAACATTTTTGTAAAAAAATTGGTGCTAAATAACAGATTTGTTGAATTCTTTTTTTAATCCTTTTAGTTTAATTGGTATCACACAATAGATTTGTAGATTCATTTTTTTGTTATTGATAAATCTAATCAAATTTTCGTTTTTTTTTTTTTGTTTTTTTAATATAGTTCTATAGTTCAATTTATCTTTAAGATTTATTTTTATTAAAATAACATTCATGGACTAAATTTATTTAATTATATTTGAGCGTTCCATCATCAGATTTTCAATTGGATGGACAGTTGAAGAGTTGGGGTGTGGAGTAGATTGAAGCCTGTCCATTAAAGTATGAGGATTGGCTATCATAATATATATCTGAGCACTTATAGCATATATGTGTAGAGATGGTAATCTGGACCAAGTGATGATTACTGGTTTAGCATGAAATACTTAAATTGGTGATTATTTATCTTTTCAACCTATATGTGTTCGGGTGTATCAGTGTTATGAGATAGGGTGGAGAATGTTGGGTTGTGTTAAAGTCTGTGCTCATATACCCTATATATTATATTTATTTTAATAAGTTTTAGTGGTTTTATCTGTTTTTTTTTCATTACTTAATTCAACTAATACAATTGTGTATAAATAAACATGTGCATACATATATGCATCTTATATAATTATACTATTTAATCAATTCATTAATCTCTTTATTTAATTATTATTTTTATAACAATTTTTAAAATTTCACTAAAGGGTCATCATTTGGTCAATGTAATGAACTATTGCCAAATGACTATTTTTGAGATTCTGTATTATCTTATTATATATTATTGTGCGTAATATATATTTATATATCTGTAAATAATAAATACCTCTAATCATATATAACTGAACAGGAAGTAATTGATGATTTCAATGAGTTATTTAAAGTAAATAAACACCCAAAAGATGAATGATACCACTTGTTTCTTAACATTTGTTATTATTTATGTTCAGTTTATTTATGTAATTTAGAGGTTGTTAAATTAAAGCATGGTTTTGATCGTTTAAATATTTGAAACGTGATTATTATCACTTATTACATAATTATATATAATCAGTAAATCAAATTCACTCCATTTAAAATTACATAAATAAACTATGCTCTATAATAACAAATGATAAGAGACGGGTGGTGTATCGATCTTTTGGGAGTTTATTTTACATTATATAAATCAGTGGAAGCTTTAGTTACTTCCTGGTTATATATATTAAATACATATTTTGCGGGTTCATCGGTGTTAAAAACTTTTAATATTAATATACTGACGTTTCGACTTGGTCACACAAGCCATCCACAGAGTTATAAAAGGTAGAAAGACGGTTGTAGAGGCGCTATAATCACTGATTTGAATAAAATGTTAAAATTCCACCAATAGCAAAAATGTTAAATTTAGGAATGTTTTTTAAAAAAATCTTTCCAAATAGGAGGAAGTTTGCATGTATCATCTCGTTTATTGATACAATCTGGCCTTTTAAGTATCTCAATGGCTTCTCTAATTTGGCATTGGTAGAGATTATCACATCTGGATATGATCCTGGTACTAGAAAAATCAATTTTATGACCTGAATCTATAGTACGGAGTGAGAGTGCTAATGATGATGAGTGTTGTTTAACTGCATTAGCATGCTCATCTCTCCTAACACTGATGCGACGATTACTCATACCTATGTAAGAAGCTTTACAATTTTTACATGAAATTTGATAGACACCATGAGATTCAAGAGGGATTGAATCCTTAGGCTTGGTTATTATATTGCTGATCTTTTGATGAGCAGAAAATGCTGTATCTATATTATAGCATTTTAATATATGTCCGATACTGTCTGTAGTTCCTTTTACATATGGAACACAAATCCTAATAGCTGATTTATCATCTTTTTGTTTCCTATTTTGTCTATTTTGGGCTTGAAATAAGGCTTTTTTTATAAATTTGTAATTATAACTATTTGCTAATAAAACACTATTAATATGATTTATTTCTTCTTTCAGATGAGACACATCTGAAAGGTTAATTGCTCTATTTAAAAGAGTTTTGGCTACAGAAACTATCTGAGTTGGGTGATGATGAGAATGGAAATGCAAATATCTGTCTGTGTGTGTATCCTTTCTGTAAATAGAAAAAGATAAACTATTTGGTGTTCTGGTGACTAGAACATCAAGAAAAGGGAGTTTTCCATCAGACTCTGTCTCCATTGTAAATTTAATATGAGGATGCATATTATTTAAATGTAAGAAAAAATCATATAATTGATTTTTTCCATGTTGCCATATGACAAAAGTGTCATCTATGTATCTGAGCCAAATGAGAGGTTTTAAAGATGATGATTCTAAAGCACGAGTTTCTATATATTCCATGAATAAGTCAGCTATTACTCCTGAGATAGGTGAGCCCATAGGAGTACCAAAAACTTGTCTGTAATGCTGTCCATTGTATACAAAATATGTATTTAAGAGACAATGTTTAATCAAAGCAATAATATGGTCTGGTAAATTGCAACGTTGTGAGATTATATTTAAAGCTTCATCAATTGGAATGTTTGTAAACAAAGACACAACATCAAAACTGACCAGAATGTTATTAGCATTAATTTTTAAACTTTTTAAAACAGAAATAAAATGAAGAGAGTTTTTAATATATGATTTAATAGATGGGATTGTAGGTTTAATGAAATCCGATAAGTATTTGGCTAAAATATGAATTGGAGAACCTATTCACTTACTATTGGATGAAGGGGGGTATCTGGTTTGTGAATTTTTGGAAGTCCATAAAATTTTGGACAGACACAAGATTTTTCAGGAGGGATTATTTTATTTTTTATCTCTGTTTCAATAGGTGATTTATTAATAATGGCTTTTGTTGTTTTTTCCAAATACGTAGTATGATCTCTATTTGATAGTTTATAAGTTTTATCATTAAGCAGATCTAAAATTTTATTATGGTAAATGTCACGATCCATTACAACTGTGGCATTACCTTTATCAGCTGGAAGTACAACAATTGATTTGTCCGATTTTATATTATTTAATGCTTGTCTTTTTTCTTTGAAATATTATTTTTAGGAAGCTTAGCTTTTTTTAAAATATTACAAATCTCAGCTCTAGCCAAATCAGCCGATGTAGAATCAATTTTATCGAGAGCTGATTCAACATTACAAACAATTTTCTCAAAAGGTATCCCGGAAGGTGTTAAAGCAAAATTGAAACCTTTTTCTAAAACCGAAATTTCATCTGTAGAGAGGGCTTTCTTAGATAAATTATAAACGGTTTTTTGATTTGGATACATAATGTTTGGGGATTGTGTTCTAATTAGCATTTGCAATTTTTTCTTTTGATTTGCTGTTACAAATTCCGAATCTTTAAACGATCTAAAACTTACAATACGATCAAAATTAGTCCACAGTAAAGGATGTATTTTATTACTAAAGAATAAACGTAAATTTAGCAATACTTTATCAATTTCGTCTAAATTTTTCCTAGTTTCTTTAATAAAAGAGTTTACAATAATATTGCTAGTTTTCCTTAGAATTTTACTAACATTATAATTGTCCTTGTGAAACATAATTTTATATATATATATATAAAAGATCCATGATATAGTTTACGAGAAAATGTTTTTTAAAAGTGTATACTTAAAGCTTTATAAAAATTATGTATTTAAAACAAACATTAACAACTTGAAAACAAAATAATTATAAGAAATAAAAAATATTTTTTTGTTTATTAAAAATAATAATTGGAAAATAAAATGGACTATTTTTAAAATACAAAGTTACCACAGAAACTTGGACAATTGCCAGAGAATGAAGGAATAAAAATCCAGAGAAATCGTCTGCTTTTCAAACTTGGATGATGTTCAGTTAAGTTATTCTGTGTGCTGCATATAAAAATTCAAGCCAGAAAAATGATTTTAATTCTCGCTTATGCATATATAATGCCAATAATAGGATAGAACATTAAAGTGCTTCATCCATATCTTTATATAAGTATAGTTTTTTTAGTCATGGAGTTATAAAAATTGCTTTTATACCGAATATTGCTTCTCAGCCAACACTGGAACTTATTGTGGATACTATAATACAACTCACCATTTTAATATTCCAAGATAATTTACCATTTAGCTAATGGTTATAAAAAGATATTATGCAAAAAGAGAATGATTTATGCATTCAGCATATCTGGTTCTCTCAATTATAAAAAAAACAACAATAAAAAAATAAATTTATCTACAAAAATAGTCAACTTATAAATGCCACTATAAACTATGACCAATGTGGCCAGAATTTTCAATTTTAATTAGTTTTATTGTTTAAAAAAAATTAACTAAACAAAAAATAAAAAGATATAAGGTAACTTGGTAAGACTATTACAATGACTTTCTTAAATAATAATAATAATAATTTGTCATGTATGATCTCTATTTTATTATGTCAATGTAAATATGTAAATATAAACAGTTGTATTGTTTTATTCTATTGTGGTAAACAAAATTATTGTTATAATTAATAATTTTTTTTTTATAAATTCTCTTATCTGAATTACAAGTATACTATTTTATATTCTATCAGAATAATATTCTAAATATGGAGAGTATAGTGATCAGGAAATATGCTTGGATCTGAAAAAAGACTTGTATTTAAATATGATTGTTACCAGTGGCTATTACTATATTAAATTTATAAAAAATAAATTATATAGTCACTCATCATGAACAAAGACACCTGATGGTGATAATATTCCTCTAGACTGATTTAATTTGTAAAAAATATTTATTTAACTAATTATCTTTTGTTGTGGGCCAATTTTTTCATTATATATATATCATCATCATCATCATCAACCATTATCAATCCACTGCAGGATGAAGGTCTCTCCAAGTTTAATCCATCTTCTCCGATCTTTAGCTTCTCTTCTCCACAACACCCCTGCACATTTTCTTATTTCATCCATCCATCTCACAAGTTGTCTCTTTCTGGGTCTTTTACAATCTCTTGGAATCCAGTTTAAAATTTCAATTGTCCATCTATTATCATCTCTTCTAGCAATATGTCCAGCCCAACTCCATTTCAATCTTTTAATTTTTTCAATAAGGTCAGTAACACCTGTTTGTTGTCTTAACCATACATTGCATTTTCGATCTCTTCTTATTACTCCCAACATACATCTCTCCAACTCCTTTGAGTGGTCTGAAGTCTCTGTATTGCTCTTCTATTAAGTGTCCAAGTCTCAGATCCATAAGTAAGAACTGGTAAAACACATTTGTTAAAAACCATCCATTTCAAACACATAAGAATATTTCCTTTTAGTATCAAGTTATTTCTACCAAAAGCACTCCAACCAAGTTTAATTCTATGATTAATTTCCTCCATTATGTTTCCATCTGTATTAATAATCTGACCAAGGTATTTGTAACTGTTAACTTCTTCTAATTCTTCATAATCAATCTTTATTTTCATATTTTGAGCAAATCGATTAAACATTACTTTAGTCTTTTTAACATTTATCTTTAGTCCTACTTTTCTACTTTCATCTGCTAACTCCTGCAACATTTCCTGTAGCTCTGAAGCATTATTTGCAAAAACAACTACATCATCTGCGAAATCTAAATGACTTAAATACTCTCCATTTACTTTCACTCCTTTAGTTTCCCATTTTAATCCACAAAATACTTCTTGCAGCACTGCTGTAAAGAGTTTTGGAGATATGGAGTCACCTTCTCTTACAACTTTCTCAATGTTGATTTTTCCAGTATTATTATGTAATCTAATTGTTGCTGTTGCATTTTTATAAATATTCTTTAAAATATGACAATATCCTGGATCTATACCTTGATGATCCAATGCTTTAATCAGTGAAGAAATTTGTATAGAATCGAATGCCTTTTCATAATCTACAAATCCAAAACATAATGACAACTCATATTCATTTGTCCTTTCTATGACTTCTCTCAATACCTGGATATGATCTATTGTACTAAAACCACTTTTAAATCCAGCTTGTTCTCTTGGTTGGTGGAAATCCAAAGTTCTCTGTAGACGAGTTGTAATTATCTTGGTAAAAATTTTATATAAAACTGATAAAAGGCTGATAGGTCTGTAATTTCTAATATCTTCTTTATCACCTTTTTTAAATATTAATATTATTACTGCATTCTTCCAATCTTCCGGTACATCTTTATCATTTAGACATTTGGTATATAACTTTGCTAAAATTGTTTCTATTTCTTCACCTGCTTCTTTTAATATATCAATTATAATTCCATCATTTCCTGGAGCCTTTTCTTTTTTCATACACTTAATTGCATGTCTCACTTCTTCATTTAAAATTCTGGGCAATTCGGAAGATGTAATAGATATAGGAGGTACTTGTTCTTTATTACTATATAATTCTTGATAAAAATCTTCTACCAATTTCATGATGTCATCTCTTTTTTTAGTAATAATTCCATCTTTTTTTTCTTATTGCAAAGATAAATTTCATACCAATACCAAAATGTTGTTTAACATTTTTGAGACTTTTATTTTTTTCTACAGCTTTCCTTGCTATTTCACAGTTATACTTTCTTATATCATTTTCAACTCTTTTCCATACCATTTTACAAAATTCGAGATATTCAATTCTTTTTAATACATCATTTTTGTATATCTTCATATTCCTTCTTTTCTTCATAAATTCTCTAGTCTCAGTAGAAATTTTATTAGTCAATTGCTGCTTTTTTCTACCAGATATGTTTGTTGCAATTTTTAAAAGTGTATCAGTTATTTTCATATTAATTTCTTTCAAATCCGAATCATGTTCAAAATCTCATAACACTTGAAACCTATTTGTAAGTTCTAATTTAAATTCATTAGAATGTTTGTGAAGATTAGAAATATCAACTGTAAATATTGTTTTTCTTAATAATTTTTGTCTCTCTAGTTTTACATTAACACATAACTTACACCTTACTAATAGATGATCACTTCCTGTGTTAAATTTATTAAGAAAATTACAATCTTGAAATATGTATTTTCTGTTAGTCAAAATATAATCCAATTCTGCTGCACCTTCATTTGGATGCTTCCATGTCCATTTCCTTTTAACATGTTTCTCAAAAAATGAATTCATAATATAAAGTTTTTCTTTTTCTGCAAACTCCCCAAACCTATGTCCTCTCTCATTTCTATTACCATAACCAAAATTACCTACAGCAATTTCATCTTTCATTTGTCTACCAATTCTATCATTAAAGTCTCCTATAACAATTTTAAAATGTTGTTTACTCTGATCAAAAGCCTTTTGTACATCCATATAAAAATCTTCTACTACTTCATCACTATGAGAACTTGTTGGGGCATAAACCTGAATTATCTGCATTTGGTATCTGCTATTAAGTTGTATAACTAATCTTGCCACTCTGTCCGATACACCATCAATCTCCACAATATTGTTCTTCCACTTTTTATTTATAATGAATCCTACTCCACATGTATTTCCAATATGTGTGCCTTTATAATAGAGTATATGTCCACTTTTTAAATCAATTGTTTCTTCTCCTTTTCTTCTAACTTCACAAAGTCCAATAATGTCCCATTTAATATATGACAGTTCTTCTTCTAATTCTTGCAATCTTCCTTCACTTGAAAGTGATCTGCAGTTATAAGTACCTAAATAAAAAGTCATCATCAAATGGCAGCCTGGGTCCACAATCAGGGGATTCTTAGCACCCTCTGCCTTCAGCCACCAACCACTACCTTGGTTGGTGACTTTACAGCCTCCTGGGAATAAGGACCATGCTTTATTTTTGTCTGTCATAATTTTATATATGTATGGGAAAAATATCTATCATTTACACAAACATTCATTCTGCCTTATCAGGCACTGAGAAGAAAGACCATGGTGTTTCTTGATCTTAAACTCAGAGGTAAAATGCCAATAAACACACCATGCTGGCTAATGCGTGTTGGTGAGCAGCCCATCCAAGTTTGTATACTATATGAATAATCACATAGTAATAACAGCTGCAATGACAAGAACATATGGAGTGGACATTAGGAATTTGCCCTGCTCGGTTCCTTTAAGGCCTCCAAGAGGAATCAAAGGGTCTCCTTTCAGTTAATAGCAAACTCCTTTCTGCAGCATATATATATATATATATATATATATATATATATATAAAAAATATATATGAATAAAAAATCTTCAGTAAATATCAATCTTTACTATTTATATAATCATCTTAGACTAGAGAAACCAGTCTGTGGCTGGGGATATTTTGCAAAGCTTATTTTGCAGCTTTATATATAATATTTGTAAATACAAGCTTATTAAATTAGGACATGTGACATCTGATGTGATTTTTTTTTTGTAATTAAAAATTGCTAAATATCCATTAATTCATCCACAATTATATAACTAGTAAGTTTTCCATACTTCAACTATGTAAAGAAAATTAAGTTTACTTGGACCCTTAAAAAATCTTCAAGTTTTACATGATTTTACAACAAGATTACAGGCATGGAATGAGTATGTGATATTCATTACGTTGGAATCTAACTTTTTCAAAACATAAAATTTATAAATATATGGCATATTTTTAACTATCAATTTTTTTACACATTTATTTTTTTATCGCTATTCTTTTTTATTATCTATTTGGTTACTTATTTGCATGGCATAAGACTTATTTTTCTATCAAAATCATATTTGTAAGAGCATGATAAAGTTATGAAACTGTGTTAGATTTATATATGATTTGCCTTTGCAATTCTAAAATTAAAAACTTTATATAATGAAAGATTATTAAGTAATACTTAAAATAGTACAAGTATTTTTATGTAACTTACAATATAACTTACAATGAGAGTCCTGTCAAATAGTTTTCGCAAAAAATAATTAGTTATTAAGGTATATCCAAAAACGACCAATAAGTGATTTCCAAGAACAATAGTAAAAGTTTCAAGTGATCATTATTTCAAATTATTTTAAAAGAAATGTTTAAATGTTAGAATATATTTAAAAATAGCTTCAAGTCAGTTATCAAAAGTAAAATATCATCCATGAAAAAAAATTACCCTGATATATAATTTAAGTGAATGTTCTAAAATTACGATTTGAAAAAAATATATATATATAGTTGAGATAAAACTGTCTTACAATTGCTATGTAATTATTTATTATAGACGACAGATCTCAAGTATACTTTTCATTTAATGGTTACTCAAAAGTTTTAGAATGAAAAATAAGTATTCAAAACATAATACATTGTAATATCGATTACAAAATCATTAAAATGGTGATTTTAAAAAATATATATTAATGACAAATTGATGTTATAATTTTTTTTACATTTACTGTTATAAACATGATTAAATTAGGTTATAATGTTGACTGACGATTTAAAATAAATATTGTTGACTATAATAATGCGTTGCAATGTTTGGTAGTGAAATGCAATTTAAAAAGTTAAAAATATTAAATATAATCTACAATAAAAGTAATACAAATTGCTTAACTTTAGCAGTTTCATAGAAATAGAAACTGTATGATTACCAGGGTTTCCTTTTTTTTTACTTGCGGTTGTAAAATGCACTACTGAAATAACAGTCATTTTGAAATCAAGGCAACCCCCAAAAAGTACACACACACACACACACACACAAATAATCGAACTTTCTGCAGTAGTTGCGCACGTTTAAAAAAAAATCTTAAAAATATGTTATATAAAAGGTCTTCATTATCATTATAACTATCAAAAAGAATTTCACTTCATATATATATATACCTAATTTTATATTTATATATTTTACTTCTACAAAGTGTCTGGACAATAGATTATGAATTCAAGCTTTGGGTAAACTTTAACTATTATCATGCATCTGCTGGTTGAAATATTAAAGCAGCTTTATAGAGAAGTAATTGTGTGTTTTTTATTATATATATTTTTTCCTTTAGTTAGTTCGTATATTTAATACATATATAATAAAAATGTTTATAACATTATAATACTAACCAAAAAAATCTAAACTTTATTAAAATTTTTCCACAACCATGGTTTCATCTATTAACAAATATATCTTTTCAAATGAACTTCAATTTAACATGCCATATATATATATATATATATATATATATATATATATATATATATATATATATATATATATATATATCAAACAAAATAGCCTTCCCATCATTCACTTCTAAACCCAACTTCCCTTAACATCAAAGAATGTCTTCATGAGATTGATGGCCTCAAAATCAAAATATGTTATCATCAAAGTTTCTTTTACTCTCTTTTCAATTCACTTTTTTTAATAGATATCAAAGCTGAGTTTTATATTTATATTTAACTTAACTCTTCCTTTAAGACTTAATTTATTGTGGACTATATAAATTTTGTGACAACTACAAAGAATCATATACTATTCCAGGAATAGATTTAATAGATTTGCAATCAATAAACTGTTTTGAACTATTTAGTAATGAATTTAAATTTGAGCCTTTTTTCCAAGCCAATTTGATACCACCCAATAAAAAAATCTATTCTTTTGAACCCATTTACTAATTGATGACTTATAAGGCAAATAAATAAACTCTTTATTCTCATTAACATTTAAATCTTTATTATTAACAAAATCTATAAATATTTTTATTAAATATAATGTTCCTAATAAATTCATTATTATATTATTATATCCTAATTCAATATAGAAAGGTATAGCTTTTTTTGGCTAGTATTGTAAAGTTATATGAATTTTTATTTTAGTTATTATTACCAGTTTAGCGTTAGACAGTATTTAATATATATATATATATATATTCTTAGAGATCATATTCATATTTTATATACTATATATATATATATATATATATATATATATATTCTTAGAGATCATATTCATATTTTATTACTTCATAAATATTATATACATAATATGAGATTTATTACAAATCCCTAAGAATGAATAATTTTATTTTTATATATCAGTGTAAAAAAAATTAATAGATATATGCCAAAACAGAAACAAGTTTTTACTCTAAAGTAATTTAAAATAAAATTGAGTAATCAGTAATTATCACATGTTTAATGTATTAAAATCTCTATTCCCAGATCAGTTTTTGGATTTTACATTTATCATTAAATTTACAGCTGGTTAAAATACAAATAACGTATGTATTTCCTATTTAAACTAAGGCATTAAAAATTCAAGAGACCTTAAGGTTTTGAATCTGAAACAACAAGATTGAAAGTTACATAAATATGATTACTTGGGGTATTGTACGTTCTAATGCCTTTATTATCAGCATCTACACCAGTAATTTTGCATTTTGCATGTAAGTGTGTGGGCATGTAACTAACATTAAAGGTAACATTTAATAGCTTATTGTAGACAAAGCCCTCTTAAATTGTCTAACTCAAATGGGCACTTGAATTTTTTATATTAAAAAGCATTGAAGAGTCATCTGATCTCTTTATAAAGGTAAACACAACTTATATAGCTAACTGTATATCAAAGACTTCTCAATAACTCTTCAAATAAAAAAAAAGCTGTCAAGCGATGGTGGTCGAGTGGTCAGCACAGCTGTCTTACAAGCAGTTGCCCTGGGTTTGCGGGTTTGCTTCCCAGCCGATGCTTTGACACATGAGGAAAAAAAAATAAAAAATTGCAATTATATATTAAACTATTTCTCTCATCTAGAATTAATTTTTAAATGTCTTTAGAAATAGTTAAATTATATTTTTCAAATACGTTGAACTTTTAGTTAATAGCATATAGAGTAGTATGCATACAACCTTTCAATATATTGCTAACCCTGACAAATTCCAGTACTAGCATGAGATTCAAACCCATTTGATAAACTTCGTAAAAAGTCAGAATTTTTCTAATTGCATTTAACAATTAATTTTAGATTTTGGAAATAATACAGACTAAAAGCTTATAATTACAAATCAAATACCACCATCACAAATTTTAAGGCAATAGTAAATGAAAATCTATTATTCATTATGTTTATGTTTGCGAAATGACACATTTTAAGATGTTTATGTCTTTGTTTTTTTTTAGTCTCTCTCTCTCTCTCTCTATATATATATATATATATATATATATATATATATATATACTGGAAACAATATTGGATTATTATCTGGCTTATTATATGAAAAACGTTATCATAATTCTGATTGCAACGTAACATGTTTCCAAATTTTATCAAACCCAAGTAATCCATGTTTCAAATCCAGGTTTTAGTTAACAAGCTAAGGTATTATCGCTAGTCAACAAGGCTCCTTTTTTATCTGTACATAATATCACTTGGTATTAATAAAATATTATGATTATTTGAATGAAAGCTTTTAAAAGAAATAAAATATATAGCAAATATTTAATTCATTTAAATATATTTAGAAAATTTATCCTCCCCCCCAAAAAAAAATGATTTAGTATATTTAACTAAAAAAATTCTTTAGACAAAAAAATAACATTGTTATATTAATAACTTTTTTCTAATATTACCGGCTATAAAAGTATAGGCCTACTAATAGAATAATCGAATTATAATATTTACCTTAATTTTTTTTTTAAAGGTAACTCGATTTCTTTTAAGGCTGATATATTAATTAGAGCAAATATTTTATTATTAATTATTCTTAACAACTTCAGTTAGGAAACTAAACAAACTTAATTCTTTTTAAATTCTGTTTTATGCTTATTAATTCTAATTAGATTAAAATTACGTAAATATGTTTAATTTTAGAAATTGAAAACTTACATTTTTAAATAAAAAGGTTTTTTTTTAATTCTTATGATTACTATTAATATGATTATTATTGTCAGTGGAAAGAGAACATTTTAAATCGCAGATATTGAATATAAGATAGTTTTGCTAAATGAACCAGATTCGAATTCGAGTCGAAATTATTTTTATTTTTAGCTGAGTATGTTAGAATAAATGTAAATAAGCAATTAAAATCCGACATAGCTAACCATAAAATTATTGATCAGCAAAAGGTATTATAAATTATTAGTAAAAGATAAAACAAACATGCCACTACCCTCAATTACTCACCCACCTTTTATAACTGCTCTTATTTTGTTATCTATCATTTCTCTGGCCAAGTATTAGGACAAGTCTTTTTACGCAGTCTAATTATTAATTTTTATTTTTGATAATTAAAAAAAATAACAATTATAAATTTTAAAATCAAAATATTATTTTTATTGTATGTTGACTGTTTTTTTTTTTTTTTACTTATGTACATGAATATTATCTCAGAAATTATATGCAAGGGATTTGGAATATGAATACATTATTTTTTAATTTCTTATTAAGTTAGGAAATGAGATGGTGGAAAAATCGGATCACTATGAGTATCTTGGTCGGATAATTCATAGACAATATGCATTATGAATAGGGGGTGTACAGAAGGATTGGAATGAAAAGCTTGCGTTTTGTAAAATCATGAATCATAATTAAGAATGTCAAAATCTCTAAACCTGGAGTTATAGAAAGGAACAATGAAGTTACGTGTTTTGTTTATCACTTCGTATAATGTTGAGACAGGGACACTTATCTGATGATGATACTTTGGTTGATTCTTAATAAAAATATTTATAAAAAATAGGAAATGACTGCAGTCTATATGTATTACATTTTTACTTGTTTTATAATGCTGAATGAAGTGAATTTAAAAAGTTGAGAAGTTTCAAAAAATTGTGAAGTGAACTACACTGTAACCGAGAAGGAAGCCTTGGCTATTGTGTGGGCGTTCAAGAAATTCAGGCAGTATTTAGTAAGCTCTGAAGTGGTAGTAGTCACTGACCATAAGAGCCTTGAATTTATTAATCACAGCTTCTTGAATAATAGAAGGCTAATAAGGTGGAGCTTATTCCTGCAAGAATTTAATTACAAAGTGGCTTACTGTCGTGGCAAAGAGAATATTGTGGCAGACACCTTAAGCCGATATCCGGTAGCTCAAGAACAACACTTGAGTTGTGACAGAGCGTATATAGTGGCTGCCAAAATATATAAAAGAAATGGGATAGAAGACGAGTTGCACAGATTAAAGGAGCAGCAAGAGGAAGATAACGATTGCAAACAAATAATAGAGTATTTACGCAATCAGCCTGTAACGAAAACAGCCAATAATCCGCTGTGGAGGGACCTAAATCACTGTTGTTTAAAGGGAGGACTCTTATAGTGTGTGTTATGGAAAAAAAAACAAACACGCATTATTCTTCCGGTCGCCATGAGAGAGCAAATGATTAAATATGCGCATAACACTTTTGGACATTATGGGGCAAATAAAGTGGAAGGATGGCTGAGTCATTGGTTTTACTGGCCAGGAATGAATGCCAATATTACAGACGTGATTGGTAGATGCACCATATGTTCAGCAACCAAGCCTGCTAACACATCAGGAGTCGGGCCGCTGCAACCTATATATGCCCAATGCCCGAACAGCTTACTAGTGATAGACTTCTACGGACCTCTGCCTCCATTCAATAAAATGAAGTATCTCATGGTAACATATGACGTGTTTTCGAAGCTGGTAGCGGCATATCCAGTAGCCCAAGTGAATGCAAGACAGACTATTCGAGTTTTGGAGCAACAATACTTTAAAACTGTAGGAATTCCAGACAGAATTCTGTCAGATCATGGAACGCCCTTTATATCTAGCGAATGGAAGAAATAGATGGACAGACGTGGGATAAGACATATACTTACGTCTATTCGTAACCCTCAGTCTAATCCATGTGAATGGGTTATGAGGGAGTTGGGGCATCTATTTCGGGTTTATATACAGGATGATCATCGCAAATGGGTGAAAGAAACATCACGAATAATCAACATGATAAACTGGTCAAGAAATGAGTCTACAGGATTCGAACCTGTTCGGCTACATTTTGGAAGAAATATTCCGTATCCGTTTGAGACTTAATTGCCAGTGGGGGTAAATCCAATCAACCAGAGAAGAGATGCTAAGCAAGCGCTCAACCGGTGAAGTAAAATGGGCAGGCTATGGCAGCAGAGGCAGGGAAGACCTAAGGCTATATTCAGGAGGGAGATGAGGTTATGGTGAGAGTTGATCCGGTGAGTCATCCTGAAAAACATATAATACGGTAATAATGTGTTTGTGATAGCACAGGGAATAGAGGAAAAAGGAACATATAATGCCCGGTCGTTGAGGTTAGTGAAAAGAGAAAAACAACCACCGGACAGGCGGTAATAATACTAAATGAAATTTAGAAATAATAATAATAACAAGGAGGCATTATTGAATAAAAGATTTTTTCCCCATGCACATATTACGTAAGAAGAAATGCTTGTAAATAAACAGTTAAAAATCAATAAAATCAAGTTAAATAAATAGGTCAAATGAATGATTTAAGAGTAACAATTATAGGATTAAATAAATGAATAAAATAAAGGGTTTGATTAAAGTGATCGAATTAAACAAATAAATAACATGTCAATAAAATAAAAAATAAATAAATTAAGATTTAATATTGTCAGAGATAAAATGGTCAAAAATGATGCATTTTACTCTCAAAAGGAAGAGCGGTGTAATGTACCTATATTGATATAGGCACATATAATTTTTATCTAAAATTATTATTAAAGTAATCTTTCATAAAAGAAAAACATAAAATTAAATGTTGAAGAATTTATTGCAGCTTGTTTTCGAAAAAGATAAGAATTAAAGTTTTCTAGCGTTAGTTTTTGAAATAAAAAAGCTACAATTAATTAGTCAAAAGGGGGGAGGGGGAGTCTTGGTTTGAGAAATGAAACTAAGGGTGATAAAAGGAAGTAAAGAGTTTTATTAGTATTCGTAAAAATATAATTTAAAAGAGTTAAAACATACAAATCTCTTTTCATTCAATTTTAATTAAAGAAAAAATAATGTTAAAACTAAATAGTAAATTGTATTAAAAATATATATTGTGACAGTCAGATGATGTATGTTGATTTAACCCAGTTCGAATACTAGGCGAAAGTACCTCAAGGCCAACTCAGACCGAGATATAAATCAAGAATACATATGACCTCTGCCCATTCGCCTGTTCTCGAGGCCTGATCACAAACAAACAACACTATCTGAGCCATGCATAAATTATTTTTCAACCGGCCACAAAGCTTAGCAACAGCGGTAGAGACATGGACGGGAAATCCTAAGGAGCTAAATAGTTAAATGTGTGAAAAAGTACTAAGAAATGTGTTTTGCGTTATGCGTGCCTGGATCATGGAAAAGTAAAAATAAAGCATTTAATATAATTAAGAAACTCAAGCTCTTTATAGTTAAATCATGTTTAATTAATGACTTTACTAATATGACTAATGATATAATGGGCCTCCGCTATTCCTCTAAATTAATGAAACAAAATAATTAGACAATAAAAACGGATTAATATGTTTGCGGTCTAAATCTTTTCCCAATTTTAATAAAATTGTCAACTCGATCTTCTCGATAAAGTACAATAAAAAAAGGATCTTTCGCAAAGCATTTCTAATTGCCTTGCGCTAAAAACAGGGTTTAAAAATTATTTAAAACGTATATAGTTAAATCAGATATACGTAAAGCTAATGAATGAGCGTTATCAAAGAGATCAAGTTGGCATACAAAAGAAACTGAGTCGTATTTAATTCACAAACATGAATAAAACTGGAAAGAGATTTTAAATGAACAAAAATTAACTATTAAACTTAACCGCAATGGGATATTAAATATTTACACAGGTTAGTAAGGAAGAATAGCGAAGGGAAAAAGGTTAAATATAGATAGATGATCACACAATATATTTAATTATGTCTAATAAAAATGGTACATGCAAATACATTTCAATTCAATGAAGCAATTAAACAAATATATAACAAAATACATACAAATAGTTCAATAGAGGAGATACGATTACCGTCCTTTTCCTTGGTCATGTTCCGTATTGGTCGCTCCCGACAGGTATTTGTCCGGACAATGACATGGTTTCACGAAAAGTTCTCCAGACACGGGACAGAGTTCAGATGACTATTGAGTGGATATTAAGGCATTTTGAATGGTATTCCGGAACCTCGGCGATAGGCAAAGCTATTTATTTGCCTAGCCAAGCATATTCATTTCCCTCAAAATACTGTTGCTTTTAACTTGAGCATGTTCAAACCTCTCCATGATTTTGAAGATGGCAGTTGTCTACTTTTTAAATAAAATTTCCACAACAAAATCTGAAAAAGTTCTCCAAAGAAAAATCTGAATGCACCTTGCAATAGCAGATCTGAATGAAACTTGCAAGAGAAAATCTTGAATCAACCTTGCAATAGCAAAATCTGATATCACTCTTCCAATAGCAAAATCTGAATGAGTGAATTCTTCAAAAAGAAAAATCTGAATAATCAATCTTTTGTTCTCCCTTCTATTTATACCCTCTCTGTCAGATACTTCTATTGTTTGTATGATCTGAGATCTTGATAAGCCTCCCCATGCTCCTTTGTTTCAAAGCAACACTTTCTAAAAATAACTTTAACTTTTTACTCTAACTTTCTTACTTCAAAGTTTGAATTCTCTTAATTAAAAAGAAAGAAAGAGAGGCCATCTTTAATTACACTTGAATGGCTCACTAATTAAAACTATACATTCTTTTAGAAAATGTTGGCAGGCTTATCTCAAAATCAAATCATACTAAATATTTTAACAAAATTTTAACAACAATATATTATTTTTTTATAGTAGAATAAGCATTTTATTTCAGCAGAATTTTGCATTAACTCATATATATACGCTAGATGTATATATATGTTTGACTAATAGGTTAAGCAATTTTTCTTAATAGAATGAAATTTATTTAAAACAAAATATTTAAATGTAATACACATTTAATAAGCATCATTATTTTTAACTCTAATGCAAAACCCTGCTGATATTGGACTATAAACTTAATTTAGGTCTACAATATTAATTAAGTTTATAGGAAGATGTGAAGCATGGATTGGACTTCAGATCCATTGCTTCAATATATATATATATATATATGATTTGTAAATAAATAAAATGTATGCGAAATAAAAGATTATCAAAAAAAAAAAACAGCAATGGCTATTAATAAAATAAAACAACATGTTTATCAAATGATTATCACCGGAAATATTTCAAAGACACGTTGCAGATATAAATAGACTTTTTTATTGGACAGTGAATCAGTTCACAAAGTTATTGAGAGAGTGCAGTTCAAAAATTAATTGAGTCAGTTAAGAAACAAAATGCAGTGCTGAGAATATTTTGGAACGCACGTTCACCTCCAGCCCAGATGTCCGAGAAAACAGCAGATCTGCCCGTGAAATAATGTCAGCTTAACATCTTAGAAAATCTCCATCAGTATCTATTTGTCTCCAATAGCAATAATCGTGAAAATCAGGAAACTCAGCAAAAAAAAGTCCCAGCCGGCTGGTAAGCATTTATAATGGAAATATCCTCACCGAAAGCAGCCTCCAAAGAACAAAATTCTACGTCAACATTCAAAAAAAGTCTAGGTAAAACATTTGCTTATTTCGTTCTATACTGTAATAGCCATTGCATTTCATTAATTCGTGCGAATCCTCCAAGAGTCTAATTATATGAACTCGATATCATACATAAATGAACTATTGATGTGTGTGATTAAATTTCAAATGCTATGTAGTCCTTTATTATCATTATTATATGTGTGCATGAGTTAATATGTGCATGATCATTATATCAATATTTATTAGTTAAATTAGAGTGTTCTGTTATTAAATCCATAGGAATATTTAAACTATTTAGGAATGTTAATTTAAAATATGCGTGTGTTTTATTAGAATGTTTAAATTTAGTAAATAAATGTTAGTTAATAAATTATCTTTAAAATTAAACTTTATTTGTCGGTCAATTCTTTTCATAAATTCTTTTTTTACAATTCTTTATCAAGTCTCTAACCACTAATTATGTATAATATATTAGTGATTACAAACAGCTGAGCTAGTCATGGATTTAGGCGTTGAGTTAGTGGCCACTCTTCAAAGTGCGTTGTCTATTCTTTTAGAATAAGCAGCTGGCACCCGTGTTTATACACAAACAAAAAAAGTGCTTTGAACTTGGTGTTGAACTCAACAGCCGAGAAGAAGTTATGTCCTGGACATGTAACGCTAGTTATATATTTTATAGCTATCGTTTGGGCATACATACTCTCCGAGTATGTTCTTCTCTGCCTAAGAGGCCGGTGATTTGAATGGACATATTCGAAAACGGTTCAATATATATTGCTTATTAATAGTATAAGCTAATTGAAGAATAAAATCTAAAAAGATTTTAAAATTGATGAAAGTAGAAATAAAATAATCATTTTATTTATTTTGTATATTATGTCATTTTTCTTTTTGATTTTGATTTTAATATTCATAATGTATTAAATTTTATAAAATTAATTATAATTTTATTTTGTAGGCAAATTGGTAATATACAAACTCTGGTGTCACATTGATTTCAAAACTTATATAGTATTAAAAAAATAGATTAACGAAAATTATTTTTATTAGTTCAATTATTTTTTATACCTGGGAAAATGGAGTAAGCTGTTTTAAATTTATTTTAAATAAAGAGAAAAAAAATAGTATTTTTGAAAATAAGTAACGTTTAAAAATTCCATTTAATTGCTGCATTAAAATTAGAATTTGCAGTTGCTAACTGTTTTTAGATATTCGACCTTTAATAAATTTAGAATGGATTCTAGGAACAATAAGGTGATTTAAAAATATTAAAAACAAGAAGGAAACATCAAAAGGAAAAAATAAACAGGAATAAAAGTTATTTCATGCTTTAAATAAAATATCCATTAATTAATATGTTTGAAATTATAATTCTTGTAAAAATAAATTATCACAATTTATTTTAATCATTCTACCCTTAGAGCAGTAAACATTATAGTTAGTAATTTTTAAAATATTAGCTTACTGATTATAATTGTAATGAATATTCAGGCGTAAGATTCATAATTATTGGGTTTGACGTTGCCAGCTTTTATTTGTACTTCATGTTAAGTTCATTCAGGTAATGGTATATAAAGTACCCTTTTCACATACTAAGGTCAAACAGATTTGATGAATTAGGCTCTGGAATACAATTTCCCACTATCGTTTGTTAATTATTTTCACATAATTATGTATTTATTATTAAAATTGAATAATTTTTAATATTGAAAACTGTTTAGAATTTATAACAAGTCATGATACACGTTAGACACTTGCACATCTTAACTAGGACTGGTACTATTAAACAAGCAAAATAGCAGTAACCTTATTTCTATAACACGAACATAAATATTTTTCTATTACTTGATCAAAAATATAAGTAAGCAAACTAATTTTGAAAAGTCAAATACCTTAGTAAAAATTGTATGACAGAATAAATTGAAATAAAATAAATCATAACAGGAATAAACTTTTTTGTTATTGAAAATGTTAAAATATAACATTTTGTTTTAATTAGAATTAATAGTTATTGAAGATTTAAGGGATAAAATATGTGTTATATTTACAAATACCATAAAAAGAATTTCTGAATTTCGGAGATGGTATGGATCAAAGTAGTAAAAAGGATATTGATTTTATTCTATTTACTTTTAATATAATATTACAAACTACATTCACTGTCCAAAATTATCTTATGAATTTAAGATAATCAGAGAATATGTATATATATATATATATATATATATTCTATATACATATAATCTGAATATTCACATATATATATATATATATATATATATATATATATATATATTGTGAATATTCAAATTAATGATCCAGGTATTTAAAAAAATAAATAAAGAAGTTTGTTGATTTTATTTGATTTTTTCTTTTGCTTGATAGATAGATAATGGAAGATCTTGGAAATACAGATTTAAATTGATCACCATGGCAAACTAAAGCTTTTAAATAGAATTGTTTACTGTTGATTCTAGCTTTAAAATAATAAATTCACTATAATCAAACTCAGGAAAAACATATAGGTAAATAAATAAATTTTGAAAACAATTCAGTACAATATAAGTTTACTTAAATAGGATCGATATTTTTACATATTTCATGTATATTAATGCCGTCACCATAGTAACATTATTACATATAGTTCAATGTTTTTGTGTTATGTATATTTGTTTATAAATTAATTAAAAAATATTATTATTAAATATATATATAAATTATTAGTGTTTATAAAGTAAATAAAGGTTGTTATGTCAATTTTGTATTTTGGTTTACAAATGCGGGAAAATTTTCTCTGTTGTATCGTTTGGCATTGAGGTTTATTCGAGTAATATTCAGTGGTTGTTATGATACCAGAATGCCAGAAAGAGAACACATAAATAGCAGCCAACAGACTATAAGAGAAGCTATCGTCTTTTTGTAATTGACACGGACGGACCTATTTTCTGTGTTTTTACAAATAAAAGTTTTTCAATATTTTTTTTTTGTGTTAAACCATAAAACATGAAAAAATAAGCTTAAATTATCTGCCCATTCAATCAGTTGAAGGGGCAGTTGCAAAGGATTTCCAAGGGAACGATAACAAAACGTAAAAAAAAAAAAAAAAGGAAACCTATATAAAAAAATGCTTTATATAAAAATCGGCTATTTTAGTTTTAAAAACAAAGATATCTCTGGTTTAAAGTTTGGCTTATATCTACCATTGGATTTGCGTTAAATATCGTGTCACGAGCAAAGGAACACAGGATCAACTGGATTAATTCACATCATAAAAAAAAAAAAGGCTAATTAAATTGCACTCTCCTCTCTGGAAAAGAAAAAGGACTGTTAGTGAAGCATTGTTTCTAATTATTATTTCTGAGAAATAAACTTCTCTTTGCATCATAAAAACTGAAGTCAATCAATGGAC
Organism: Epiperipatus broadwayi; assembly: GCA_028023455.1. NCBI lineage: Eukaryota > Metazoa > Onychophora > Udeonychophora > Euonychophora > Peripatidae > Epiperipatus > Epiperipatus broadwayi. The sequence goes on from JAQFVV010013281.1 coordinate 60,992, forward strand.
AAATAAATAGTGAACGGACAGACTCTTATATATATATGGTATGATATTTTTTTTTATATAAAATGTGCTCATATTAATTTTTTTTACATATCTTTAAAAAGGATGATTTATGTTTTTTTTTAATTATCTTTAAGAGTAATAGAATTTATTAAATGAAAATGATCGGAGAGATTTATTTATTAATCATTTGAACTTTTGTCTAAGTATATATTAACACAATCCGATGTTGTTGTTTATATATATATATATATATATATAAACAACATCGGATTTATATATATATATATATATATATATATATATGATTTGATGGTTGCATGTATAAAATTTAGTTAAAACCTCGAATAGACAAGAGATTCAAATATATCATATTATTTCATACCCATTTATCGGTTATTATTTTGATAAACAAATAGACTTCGATCCCATCCTATTTCATATCTTTGGTATCTGTTATATATAAATTTTTCAGTAAAATATCCAAAAGTCTCTCCATTCATTCATTCATTTTTTTTATGTCGTTATTGTTGTCGCAACACATTTAGAGATACACATAGTAATTTTATCATTTTTATTTAGTCAATCAATCTGAAATATAAAGTAATTTCCAATGTATTTTATAATTAATCGTGCCAATTTTCTTTTATATAATCCAATAAATTGAGTTAATTTAAATACCAAGACTACGCTTAATTATTTTGTTTTATTTGGATTGCATAAGATGACATAGCTATTTAAATAGCAAGGTTCAAACCCAGCTTGGTAAGTGAGCTAGAATATAAGATATGGTATGTTTTGCTTATTAGTATTTTATTTTATTCCCATATAAATTTTATATTTATATTTGCATTCGAATATTATATATATTATCATTTATCTTAGTTAATATTACAAAGTCAATCATTTCATGTTTGTCTGATTCCGTCATAAAAATCTAAATAGATCGTGCTTTATCGTTGGTTCAGAATAACTAGTCTTAGATATTTTTTTTAAACTTCTATAAAATGAAGAGAACAAACTTCATTGACCGGTTTAATTGAATATTGTTTTGATTTGTATAAATATCAATTATAATCATGTGTTTTAATCATTGCCAACCAATTTTATATTCATTTGTTTAAAGATTCAAATAAATAATATTAATACTCATAGGTGAATAAACATCCAATAGAAACTTAATATATCTTTTATGTAATGTGGTTGTACATTGTAGAGTTAGAAATGAGCTAATAGAGTGTTGATAATAAATTTCAATGAACTATTCTATTTTAATACATAAACGAAGCAATAATTAAGTATCCCTTTATTGGAAGATATGAATAAATTATTTATATATTACTTGATAGCTTCTTAGTAAACTAGAGTAGATTAATTTGTTTAAACATTTAAATGAGTGCATAGATTTTCAAAGTGTTTATAAAATGATATTAAAACCAGTGATGTCAATAGAAAATTATTAATTAAAGATTGGAGTAGAAAGAATTGTGTATCGCTTATTGACACGAATGTTTATACTTTCTATTTAGCGTTTATTAAACTAGATATATATTTGAGTCAAGTATTATGTTGTTTTGATATTTAAATAGTGTCTATAAGTCAAAATGTTTTGTAAAATACAATTATAGGTATTTAGAAGCTTATCCGTTAAGATAAAATGCAGCATCATTAAATAATGAAGTAGATTTAAATTACTACAATAATAATAGGTTAATAAAATATATATTGAAATCTGCTTTAGTTATCAATTGGATTTGATTTTCACTAGATTGCTAATCAAGTAGTTAGCCTAATTGTATATTATTGTCTAGGGCAATAGTAGATGGTTTCGTTGCTCAGTGCAGTGTACTTTGTAATGTGATGGATTTGTTGATGTCTGGAGCAAATAATCTCATTATTCTTTTGTTTCACATATCGCTTAAACAAATTAGACTTTAAGAGAGATTATTTGTGCTTTGTGATGGTTTATTACATAATGGCGACCCGATTGAGCTAGACTAGATTAATTTAAATTAGATTTTGGATTTTTTTTATCAGATCAGATTGATCATCCTAACTATCACCCAGCATTCATTAATTCAACCAGTTACAAAATGGCACCAACGTTTGGAGCCTTCTTTCTTCAATTTAAATGGAATACAGCAGTCAACAATTCCATCGGTTACAAAATGGCACACCAACTCAGGCCGAAATAACCAATTAAAGACCCAAGTTTGACTCCCATATAGATGCTAAAACATGGTATTATGTTTGTATGCATTGGTATAGTTATATAGCTGATTATATTATATCATAGGTTTAAATAAGATATTAGAATATTTGTTGTTGTTGTTCTTTGTGGATTTTTATTCGCAGCTGTAGGATTGAATGGATAGATATGTTTTATGTAAAAATAAATAAAGGTAAAAAGAAATTATTTCACACTCAGCTGCCTAGTATATATATATACAATTTTAATGCACAAATCAGCGAATAACAGCAGAGCTTCTTCAAATTAAATCACAATTTATTATAAACTTAATATAAATTATAATACATAATAAATAATGCCCGAGCGCTTTCAAGAGAACTTAGCTCTCATAATCATGGGTAACAAAGAGTAAGCGTAACAAGATTGCTATGTGTAAATATATGCAGATATATGTAAATTAATTGAACTATATGCGTAAATCTAATTAACCCATTTCTTAGAAATTTTATAACACGTATCTTTCCTATTCATAGCCTTATCCTCCATGGCAATAAAACATGCCTCCTTCACCTTTCTCTTAACATCATTTCTTTCCCTACAAACTATTCTTGGATTTTCAGGTTCACATGAATGACCAGTTAATTTCTGATGCATTGCGAATATTGAGGTGTAAGCTGGGTCTGTAACACCCAACAACATTTTTCAGGCTGTCTATAATATCTCATGCCCAGAAAATAACTGCATGGCATCATACTATGGAGAAACGAAAGCAACTCTCTCAACAAGATTGTCCCAGCACAGATATTTTTACAGAAAGGCCCAAGCAGACCCAGCTTACACCCCAATATTCGCAATGCATCAGAAATTAACTGGTCATTCATGTGAACCTGAAAATCCAAGAATAGTTTGTAGGGAAAGAAATGATGTTAAGAGAAAGGTGAAGAAGGCATGTTTTATTGCCATGGATGATAAGGCTATGAATAGGAAAGATACGTGTTATAAAATTTCTAAGAAATGGGTTAATTAGATTTACGCATATAGTTCAATTAATTTACATATATCTGCATATATTTACACATAGCAACCTTGTTACGCGTTATTATGTATTATAATTTATATTAAGTTTATAATAAATTGTGATTTAATTTGAAGAAGCTCTGCTGTTATGCGCTGATTTGTGCATTAAAATTGTATAAATAAAGGTAAAGTATTTCGCAATTTAGTTAAAAAAAAAGACACCGAATATTTGACATAAATGGTAAAAAAAATGGAAAGCAATAAGACATAAGCATTATCCAAACCTGAAGGAGATCTGTATCCAATTCTGAAAGAATTGATGGAAAGGATGAGTAAAGATATAAGTAGAGATATAAATAATAAATTTAGTGATATAAACAATAAATTTAGTGACATGAATAGTGAAATAAATAATAAATTTAGTGACATGAGTAGAGATAATCAAATGTTGAGAGAAGACATGAACAATAAATTGAGTGATATTAGAGAGAAGAAAGAACTTAGAGAAGAGGTGAATATCAAAATTGACTTATGTAAAATCGAGTTAAAAGCTACCAATGCCAAGTTTGATGAAATTAAATATAACTTAGATGCTCGGTTGAAAGAATCTAATGATAAATATAATTGTAGGTTTGATGAAATGGGTGACCATATAGAGAAGTCACAAGAACACATAGATGTCAGGCTTAACATTTTAGAAGCCAAGTTAAAAGTTGTAAAATTGAATATCAAAGTTTGGAGGGGAAATGTTTTAAAATTGAACAGACTTATATAGATACCCAGAAAGCAACCGCATTGGAGATAAGTGATATTAAAAAGGAGCTAAGAGATATTCAGACTAATATGAAGGTAAAATGTAACAAAGCAAAAATAGTAAATTACAAAACGTTAGAACAGGTGCCTTTAGGAAAAGTAAAGATGATTAAAAGATTTGAAAAGGTAAAAATAGATTGTTCTAATGATTCAGTAAAAATAAAGTATATTGATGAACAGAATAATTTAGATAAGAAGCTTTCAAATGTTGAGCTGTTACAACCAAATAAAAACATAAAGACTGGGGTTAGTCAGAAAATGATAGATGAAGCATGGTTAATAAATAAATTTAAATCCAAAGTTGAAAGGTAACTTTAGAAACTATATAGTGTGCAAACAAGTAACACGAAGATTTAAAAGTATGTATCATACTTCAAAGGAAAGGTGGAAAATAAGTATGGAAGAAGATATGTCCATAATAATGCAGGCAGATAACATTTATTATAGAAAGTATGTTAAGCAGTTATTTCAAGGAGAACTTTGTGATAGTACAGTAAAAGGGAAGGAAGATGAACCCTTTGAAAAATGGAGTAAGAGTTCGTTGCTTGAGAAAACTTATAGTAAGTATAACTATACAGTAGATGATAATGTTCATAGTAACATTTCTCTGTTATTTTGTTCAGAAATATTGAGAGTAGTTGAAAAGTACATGGAGAGAGGAAAAGACTAATATTGATTTGATAAATTTAGATGGCATGATTTCCTCTCTGACCCATGATTTGACTAATGGATTAATGAATTTGTGGATGACTGGAAAATAAATGATTTATATAAAAACATATTTATTTGAAGTAGAGACAAATCAGTGACCCGCAGAATTATAAGTTCAAAAAGTTTTTGAATGTATATGAGGGACCATTCCAAATAAAAAGAAAAGTGGGGGAGAATGCATTTCTCATAGAAACCCCTGAAGGTGAAAAAGGTACCTTCAATGCCCGAAGCTTAAAGCCAGTAGCACCACCCAATTAAATAAAAAGACATTTACTAAAGTAATTTTATTAGTATGTCTCACGATATGAAAGACCAAATAAAAAAAAAATAGAGTGAAAAATATTTCTAGTCAAAGTACTTTTGAAGATTTTCATTGTATAGTAGACAAATGCTATTTAATATTAGACCTTGTAAAATTGACTGATGGTGATGAATGTGTGATTTAATGCATTGAAGATGTAGAGTGTAGGGTTTTAATGTCTATGCTAACTGTAAATTGTAAATATTTGTATGGTCAAGTCTTTTCTTTGAGGAAGTTGGTAGAACTAGAAATGTGTGTTGTGGCTCATAACTCTATATAAAATTATATTGAAGTCTGAAGTCGACAGATGTCCCAGACTTATTATGAAGTAGCAGGTAGGAAGAAATCCTTGATGGCATGATTTATCTTTTGATATGAGTTATAATTTTAAAGAGAAATGTTTAGTAGTTTCCCTAACCTGTATAAAATAAAGCTATTCAAACATAAATGTCCCTGATTAGCATCAATGATGGGCACAACTTAGTTCACAAAAGAGTTGTCAGATTCTCCAGAAATTAAAATTAGATTTGATTAACATTTAATCAGTTTATTTTAGTATTAGAAGTGATTTAAAAATGGGATATCTCTGTTGTTTTGAATCTCCAGCTCATTGTAGAAGTTAATTTTCATTTGTTTAGATTATTTTATAAGAAAAGTGACTTTAAAAGCTAATATTTTCAATGTTCAAAGCAGAAATTGAATAAATATATGATATTCATTAATTAAAGTTATATTCTCATTTTATGACAATATTGAATGTTTAAAGTTTAGGCCCACAGTAGTGTCACTGAAATGAACTACAGATATGTCTAAAGAAAATGATAATAATAAAAGCTATTGTTAAGTTTTAAGAAAATAAAACATATGAATGTATATATATATAAATATATAAATGTATATATATATAAATTTTAAACAATGCAATAAAAACATGGTTATTAGAGAGTAACTAATAATATTTGGCATATAAATGAATTTTGTTCTGTAATATATTTGACTTGTATGAAGCTAATACTAAATGATTTTCTTGTTTGACTCTAACATTAGAGCATTGTTGTCAAGAAAGTCTAAGAGAAAAATGTAAAGATGTAATAATTTAATTGTGAAATCCAATATAAATTTTTGTTCGAAAAAAAAAAACCCTAGAGATGTGATTATACTACATAAATGGTAGATATAAAAAATGCATGTAGGTATACTAAGAAGATAAAGATGAAGGGAATAAATGAATTCCACATTGCTTTGATGAGAATAAGATATTTGAAATTTTTGACTAACATTTTAAATGATATTCAAATCAAGACAGATAGAAAGGATAAACGTTTATCTGTACTGAAGTTAAAATGTTTAGTGATTTTAGAGAAAGAAAAAAGTGTCTTTATTTTTTTTTCTCTGTAGAAGGGAGATATTGTGAATATTCAAATTAATGATCCAGGTATTTAAAAAAAAATAAAGAAGTTTGTTGATCTTATTTGATTGTTTCTTTTGCTTGATAGATAGATAATGGAAGATCTTGGAAATACAGATTTAAATTGATCACCATGGCAACCTAAAGCTTTTAAATAGAATTGTTTACTATTGATTCTAGCTTTAAAATAATAAATTCACTATAATAAAACTCAGGAAAAACATATGGGTAAATAAATAAATTTTGAAAACAATTCACTACAATATAAGTTTACTTAAATAGGATCGAATGCCGTCACCATAGTAACATTATTACATATAGTTCAATGTTTTTGTGTTATGTATATTTGTTTATAAATTAATTTAAAAAAATATTATTATTAAATATATATATATATGTAAATTATTAGTGTTTATAAAGTAAATAAAGGTTATGTCAATTTTGTATTTTGGTTTACAAATAATAGTAAAAACCTAATCGAATTTGGATTTAATTTCCATTCTCCAAACTTACATCGTACTTGAATGCCAGGCGGAAAAATTTGCTCTGTTGTATCATTTGGCATTGAGGTTTATTCGAGTAATATTCAGTGGTTGTTATTATACCAGAACGCCAGAAAGAGAACACATAAATAGCAGCCAACAGACTACAAGAGGAGCTATCGTCTTTTTGCAATGACAGGCCTATTTTCTGTGTTTTTACAAATAAAAGTTTTTCAATATTTTTTTTTGTGTTAAACCATAAAACATGAAAAAATAAGCTTAAATTATCTGCCCGTTCAATCAGTTGAAGGGGCAGTTGCTAAGGATTTCCAAGGGAACGATAACAAAATGCAAAAAAAAAAAAAAAAAGAAAACCTATAAAAAAAATGCTTTATATAAAAATTGGCTATTTTAGTTTTAAAAACAAAGATATCTCTGGTTTAAAGTTTGGCGTATAACTACCATTGGATTGGCGTAAACATCGTGTCACGAGCAAAGGAACACAGGATCAACTGGATTAATTCACATCATAAAAAAAAAAAAAAAGGCTAATTAAATTGCACTCTCCTCTCTGGAAAAGAAAAAGGACTGTTAGTGAAGCATTGTTTCTAATTATTATTTCTGAGAAATAAACTTCTCTTTGCATCATAAAAACTGAAGTCAATCAATGGACAAATAAATAGTGAACGGACAGACTCTTATATATATATATATATATATATATAGTATGATATTTTTTTTTATATAAAATGTGTGCATATTAAATTTTTTTACATATCTTTAAAAAGGATGATTTATATATATTTTTTAATTATCTTTAAGAGTAATAGAATTTATTAAATGAAAATGATCGGAGAGATTTATTTATTAATCACAAAATCCGATGTTGTTGTTTATATATATATATATGATTTGATGGTTGCATGTATAAAATTTAGTTAAAACCTCGAATAGACAAGAGATTCAAATATATCATATTATTTCATACCCATTTATCGGTTATTATTTTGATGAACAAATAGACTTCGATCCCATCCTATTTCATATCTTTGGTATCTGTTATATATAAATTTTTCAGTAAAATATCCAAAAGTCTCTCCATTCATTCATTCATTTTTTTTATGTTGTTATTGTTGTCGCAACACATTTAGTAATTTTATCATTTTTATTTAGTCAATCAATCTGAAATATAAAGTAATTTCCAATGTATTTTATAATTAATCTTGCCAATTTTCTTTTATATAATCCAATAAATTGAGTTAATTTAAATACCAAGACTACGCTTAATTATTTTGTTTTATTTGGATTGCATAAGATGACGTAGCTATTTAAATAGCAAGGTTCAAACCCAGCTTGGTAAGTGAGCTAGAATATAAGATATGGTATGTTTTGCTTATTAGTATTTTATTTTAGTCCCACATGAATTTTATATTTATATTTGCATTCGAATATTATATATATTATCATTTATCTTAGTTAATATTAGAAAGTCAATCATTTCATGTTTGTCTGGTTCCGTCATAAAAATCTAAATAGATCGTGCTTTATCGTTGGTTCAGAATAACTCGTCTTAGATATTTTTCTTAAATTTCTATAAAATGAAGAGAACAAACTTCATTGACCGGTTTAATTGAATATTGTTTTGATTTGTATAAATATCAATTATAATCATGTGTTTTAATCATTGCCAACCAATTTTATATTCAATTGTTTAAAGATTCAAATAAATAATATTAATACTCATAGGTGAATAAACATCCAATAGAAACTTAATATCTCTTTTATGTAATGTGGTTGGACATTGTAGAATTAGAAATGAGCTAATAGAGTGTTGATAATAAATTCCAGTGAAGTATTCTATTTTAACACATAAACGAAGCAATGATTAAGTATCACTTTATTGGAAGATATGAATAAATTATTTATATATTACTTGATAGCTTCTTAGTAAACTAGAGTAGATTAATTTGTTTAAACATTTAAATGAGTGCATAGATTTTCAAAGTGTTTATAAAATGATATTAAAACCAGTGATGTCAATAGAAAATTATTAATTAAAGATTGGAGTAGAAAGAATTGTGTATCGCTTATTGACATGAATGTTTATACTTTCTATTTAGCGTTTATTAAACTAGATATATATTTGAGTCAAGTATTATTTTGTTTTGATATTTAAATAGTGTCTATATGTAAAAATGTTTTGTAAAATACAATTATAGGTATTTAGAAGCTTATCCGTTAAGATAAAATGCAGCATCATTGAATAATGAAGTAGATTTAAATTACTACAATAATAATAGGTTAATAAAATATATATTGAAATCTGCTTTAGTTATCAATTGGATTTGATTTTCACTAGATTGCTAATCAAGTAGTTAGCCTAATTGTATATTATTGTCTAGGGCAATAGTAGATGGTTTCGTTGCTCAGTGCAGTGTACTTTGTAATGTGATGGATTTGTTGATGTCTGGAGCAGATAATCTCATTATTCTTTTGTTTCACATATCGCTTAAACAAATTAGACTTGGTTTATTACATAATGGCGACCCGATTGAGCTAGACTAGATTAATTTAAATTAGATTTTGGATTTTTTTTATCAGATCAGATTGATCATCCTAACCATCACCCTGCATTCATCAATTCAACCAGTTACAAAATGTCACCAACGTTTGGAGCCTTCTTTCTTCAATTTAAATGGAATACAGCATTCAACAATTCCATCGGTTACAATATATATATATATATTGTAACCGTAAATTCTTGATGGCCAGCTAATGGCCACCGAAGGCCATTGCCCTCTCAACTACCTATCGTGTATGAACTCGTTGCGGCACTAAAAATTGTAACCGCAGATTGTGTGGTCCCAATTACGTAATATAAGTGCACTAGGAATTGTAACTTCGATCACTAATCAATTCCCGCTGTACATTGTCAGCTATTAAGAGCTGTAACCAAAAGCATATCGTGCTATCTATTCAATGCACCAAAGACCACAATCAACATCTGGAGCAACTTACCATAGACCAAACTAATGATCTAACATAAACTTTTATGATTCAATTTAATCGCAGCCAGGGTGTACCGCGAAGAACTATCATAGTAGTATTATAAAACACATTAAACAAATTATAAGTGCAATGTTATTATTTTCAAACCTTAATTTGCGATTTTTATGGTATGCGACCCTATGGCCGACCATGTACAAGATGGCGTAATTTGTGGAACTACATAAGATTATGAAATTTTAAACCATCTATATGATTTTTAATACGAATGCTAGTCCAGGTAAAGCTTTGCAATAAATAAACATAAATACTTGGGTTCTTTTTTATAGTTTACTATATGATTGAGATTTATTATACTGACAAATGACAATTTAAAAACGTTAAGTAAATATATTCAATCATGTCATTATCTGGTAAATCTGTTTACAAGTTTAATAATTAATTTGTATTTTATACTAGAATCAACTACGCAAAGCCACAATGATGGAAAAGGTAAATGGGATTTTATTGTACCTTACTCATCATAAACTACCAAAGACGAAAAGCATCTAAATGTTTTCTCAAAAAAAATATTTATAAACTCTTATATCATGTTGACGATAGTATGTACTTCAATGTATGCTCTATCCAAAATTTATGATTTCTGATTTTATGAATGACACATAGCAACGGCACAGTAAGTTTAATTATAAATCAACTTTTATTTACAAATTTATGAATAATAAATAATTAATTCCAATGTGATAATTAAAGTTAGAAATAAACAAATAAAATAAATAAATGATAATTTCATTGACTTTCTTCAATAACATCTCATAGGTACAGTTTTAAAATCTAATCATACCTTATTTCAATCTAATATAATGAATATTGAGGAGATTATACGAAATTCAGCATCAAACTCATGAAATATTTAACGTCATTTCCAGATTCAATAAATCCCTACTGTACACCTATAATAATATAATAAATAATATGATGTCTGTATGATTTAGCTATAATGTAATCATTAATTAAAGTGACAATTTAAACTTACGTTCCGGTAAATAATAATCAACCAACAGTTAATTATTATGAAGTACTTGAATAGAATGTCCTGCTACCATTTAATAATCTAACCGATAAATTATGCTTACAAATGAAGAAGATGATTTAGCATATTAACTAAAATACTTTGCCCAACTTATATCTGTGAAGCAAAACATATTCCTGTGGATGCATTCATCTACACGTAGGAATTAAATAATACTAAACGTTTTGTGTATTTAAACACCATCATAAAGTAATACGTATAATCACACAATTCCGCGGATTAACCACCGGCGCAGGAATGTGTGTAAAATACAAAAATGGCAATTAAAATAATCTGCGGATTAACCACCAGCACAGATTAAAGCCCTTTAACATTCTAAAACAACATTATTATTTACTTCACATTAAAGTGCAAAATCATCCTCCTCAGTTCTTCTGACTATTCAGAATACACTAACACTTTAGCAAATGTGGGTTCTTGCATAATAAAATGTTACGCTAATCAGGACAACTAATGTACTACTTATCTTGCTTAAAATAAACATGTGTAATATAATATAAGTAATATTGGCATAGGAATATAAATCTGGAAAGACTCACAAAATATCTCACAAAGATTGATACATCTCATGAATTCATTTAGTACTTTTAAGCTTTTCCGCAAGCGCTATTCTCTTGAATAAATATTTTATTCAACCCCTATTAATTTAAACCCAACAAAATATAACTTATGAACTTCATATGCGAGTTCATATAACGATAAAATTAAATTAATGTATTATTCATTAAATATATAAAATTTAACGGTGTGTGTGTGATAAAACTAAATATATAGCATTTATAGTTCAATACATGAATTTTAGCAGATGTGTGTATCACAAATTGGATTGTATAGCATTTTATAACTCCCAATGTGATCCGTGGAATCCATGTACGATGTGTAGAACAATGAGTATACGAGGTAATAGCTATAACTGTAGTTAAATTCCATACATGCAATTCTATCCATTTGATTAGTTATTATAAGCAATATTAGATTAACGATTTTGCGTGGCTCCCCAAACATGAAACAATTTTAAAACATGATATGCAGAACTTAAATGAAAATGTTTTTCATAAAGTTATTAATCTCTACATTTCTCTATCAAAAGTGTTCCAAGTTTATCACATCCATGCAAGTATTTATTTATCCACATGTTAATCCAGGAATACTAATTACAGCAATTAATTTATTCATTTCAAACCAACGATACAATTATAAAATAGCTTTGATTAATTATTTGAAGAATGTTTATTATCCAAATGTTAAACAAATTAACTAGCAAATATTACTGGCATTGTAAAGTTAAATATCAATCAATATTATATTTTATTAGAATTAAAAATTGGAAATATTAAAATATTTTGATAACTTTAACGTTTTACTTTAACTTAAACTTCTTCTTTTTTTAAAAAGCAAATTTTCATTTTCATAAAACTTCTGTAATTAAAATACTTATTTAATTTTTTCAAATTGTAGAATAATAAATATTTCAAAACATACCAAAATCTTGTATTTAATTCTTTCAAACTTAAACTGGGAAGCTCCGACATTTTAAAATGTAATATTGGAAAATTTATTACCGGTGATTCGATCCACTTGGCCAGCCGACTTGAACAGACTTTTAAATTTAGCAATTCATCTTATAATTGATTACCACTATGTTATATTTACGTTTATAGCAAATTTTGTGGTAATCCGTTTACTTATTAACTATTTTAAAATAAGCTTATCAAATTTACACCATTTGCCTTTACCATTTTCTTTTCTTTCTCCCTCCAAAAGCAAACTAACAGACGATCTTCCCTTAAATTCGCGCTCTTTTCTTTTATTACATTGAGACGCATACGTAATTACTGTATTTATTTTTAATAATTAATTTTAATTGAACAAATGGTTTTTTAATTCAATGGAAATAATAATTTAAGATCATTTTAAACAAATAAAAACAAAATATTATTTTTAATAATATTTTACCATATTTTAATGTGTTGTCAAATTTTTAAAAAGTTAAATGTTTTGATATGAGTTAGTATATGGGAAGAAGCAAACTTAAATTTATTAAAATAATATAAGAGAGTAATCTGTTCAAAGTGCAACTCAAGCCAATCAAATCACCAAAAGAAGAAAGAGAAATTTTTATACTAGTTACACCAATTAATATATTTTATACTAAAATATATGGTTACAATATATATATATATATATATATATATAATATATATATATATATATATATATATATATATATATATATATATATATATTGTACCTATATTGATATAGGCACATATAATTTTATCTAAAATTATATTATTAAAATAATCTTTCGTTAAAGAAAAACATAAAATTAAATGTTGAAGAGTTTATTCAGTTTGTTTTTGAAAAAGATAAAAATCAAATAGTTTTCTAGCATTAGTATTGAAATAAAAAGCTACAATTAATTAATCAAAAGGGGGGAATGGAGTCTTGGTGTCAGAAATTAAACTAAGGGTTATAAAAGGAAGTAAAGTGTTTTTATTAGTATTCGTAAAAATATAATTTAAAAGGTTAAAACATACAAATCTCTTTTCATTCAAGTTTAATTAAAGAAAAAAATAATGTTAAAACTAATATAGAAGATTATTATTAAAAAACATGGCAATGGTTATTAATTAATATCAAACAACATTTTTGCATGGCTATTACTAATTAAGCAATCTTTCAAAACACGTTTATCAAATGATTATCACTGGAATTTGATAACAAATCTTTGCTGGGAACACATTGCAGATATAAATAAACTTTTTTTTATTGGACAGTAGTCAGTTCACAAATTTATTGAGTGAGTGCAGTTCAGAAATTAATTGAGCAGTTAACAAACAAAATGCAGTGTTGAGAAGATCTTAGGAACGCACATTTATCTCCAGCCCAGATGTCCTAGAAAACAGCAGATCTGCCCGTGAAATAATGTCAGCTTAACATCTTAGAAAATCTCTGTCAGTATCTAATTGTCTCCGATAGTAATAATTGTGAAAATCAGGAAACTCAGCAAGGAAACGTCCCAGCCGGCTGATAAGCATTCATAATGGAAACATTTTCACCGAAAGCAGCCTCCAAGGAACAAAATTCTACGTCAACATTCAAAAGCCTAGGAAAAACATTTGTTTATTTCATTTATACTGTAATAGCCATTGCATTGCATTAATTCCTACGAATCTTTAAAGAGTCTAATTATATGAACTCTATATCATACATAAATGAACTATTGATGTGTGTGATTAAATGTCAAATGCTATGTAGTCCTTTATTATCATTATTATGTGTGTGCATGAGTTAATATGTGCGTGATCCTTATATCAATATTATTAGTCAAAGTAGATAAATTCCCAGTGTTCTGTTATGAAAATATTCAAGAATATTTAAACTATTTAGAATGTTAATTTAAAATATGTGTGTGTTTTATTAGAAGTATAAAATGTTTAAATTTAGTAAATAAATGTTAGTTAATAAATTATCTTTAAAATTAAACTTTATTTGTTGGCCAATTCTTTTTAACAAATTCTTTTATCAATTCTTTCAATCACTAATTAAGTATAATCTATTAGTGATTACAAATAGCTGAGCTAGTCGTGGATTTAGGTGTTGAGTTAGTGGCCACTGTTCAAAGTGCGCTGTCGATTCTTTTAGACTAGACAGCTGGCACCCATGATTAAACACAAATAAAAGTGCTTTGGACATGGTGTTGAACTTAATAGCCGAGAAGAAGCTATGTCCTGGAAATGTAATGCTAGTTATATACTTTATAGCTATCGTTTGTGCATACATACTCTCTGAGTATGTTCTTCTCTGCCTAAGAGACCGGTGTTTCGAATACACATATTCAAACACAGTTCAATATAATATATTTATTTTATCAACCATAATCAATCCACTGCAGGATGTTCAATCCATCTTTTCCTATCTTTAGCTTCTCTGCTCTACATCACCCCTGCACACTTTCTTATTTCATCCACCCACCTCACAAATTGTCTCTTTCTGGGTCTTCTACTATCTCTTGGAATCCAGTTTAAAATTTCAATTGTCCATCTGTTATCATCTCTTCTAACTATATGTCCAGCCCAACTTCACTTCAGTCTCTTAATTTTTTCAATTAGGTCAGTAACACATGTTTGTTCTCTTACCCATACATTGCGTTTTTGATCCCTTCTTGTTATTCCCAACAGGCATCTCTCCATACTTCTTTGAGCGATCTGAAGTCTCTGTATTGCTCTTATATTAAGTGTCCAAGTCTCAGATCCATAAGTAAGAACTGGCAAAACACATTTATTAAAAACCTTTCTTTTCAAAGACATAGACATATTTCCTTTTAGTATCAAGTTATTTCTACCAAAAGCACTCCAACCAAGTTTAATTCTATGATTAA
The DNA here is from genome assembly GCA_028023455.1 of Epiperipatus broadwayi. Lineage (NCBI taxonomy): Eukaryota > Metazoa > Onychophora > Udeonychophora > Euonychophora > Peripatidae > Epiperipatus > Epiperipatus broadwayi. The sequence goes on from JAQFVV010013281.1 coordinate 76,395, forward strand.
TTTCATCCATTATATTTCCATCTGTATTAATAATCTGACCAAGGTATTTGTAACATGTTAACTTCTTCTAACTCATCATAATCCATCTTTATTTTCATATTTTGAGAAAATCTATTAAACATTACTTTAGTCTTTTTAATATTTATCTTTAGTCCTACTTTCCTACTTTCATCTGATAACTTCTGCAACATTTCCTATAGCTCTAAAGCATTATTCGTAAGAACAACTACATCATCTGCAAAATCTAAATGACTTGAATAATCTCTATTTACTTTCACTCCTTTAGCTTTCCATTTTAATCCACAAAATACTTCTTGCAGGACTGCTGTAAAAAGTGTTGGAGATATGGAGTCACCCTGTCTTACACCCTTTTCAATGTTGATTTTCCTACTGCCATTATGTAATCTAATTGTTGTTGTTGCATTTTTATAAATATTCTTCAAAATATGACAATATCCTGGATCTACACCTTGATGATCCAATGGTTTAATCACTGAAGAAATGTTTATAGAATCAAATGCCTTTTCATAGTCTACAAATCCTAAGTATAATGGCAAATCATATTCATTTGTCCTTTCTATAATTTCTCTCAATAGCTGGATGTGATCTACTGTACTAAAACCACTTTTAAATCCAGCTTGTTCTCTTGGTTGGTGGAAATCCAGTGTTTTCTGTAGACGAGTTGTAATTATCTTAGTAAAATTTTTGTATAAAACTGATAAAAGACTGATAGATCTGTAATTTCTAATATCTTCTTTATCACCTTTTTTAAATATTAATATTAATACTGCATTCTTCCAATCATCTGGTACATCTTTACCATTTAGAAATTTGGTATATAACTTTGCTAAAAAAATTCTATTTCTTCACCTGCTTCTTTTAATATATCAATTACAATTCCATCATTATCTGGAGCCTTCCCTTTCTTCATAAATTCAATTGCATGTCTCACTTCCTCGTTCAAAATTCTGGGCAATTCAGAAGATATAATATGTATAGGAGGCATTTGTTCTTTATTACTATATAATTCTTGATAGAAGTTTTCTACACATTTTATGATGTCATCTCTCCTTTTAGTAATAATGCCATCTTTTTTTTTTATTGCAGATATAAATTTCCTACCAATACCAAAATGTTATTTTACACATCTTTAGACATTTATTCTCGTCTACAGCTTTCCTTGCTAGTTCACAATTATACTTTCTTATATCATTTTCAATTCTTTTCTGCACCATTTTACAAAATTCGAGATATTCAATCCTTTTTAATGCATCATTGTTGTATATCCTCATATTCCTTTTTTTCTTCATAAATTCTCTAGTCTCAGTAGAAATTTTATTGGTCGATTGCTGCTTTTTTCTACCAGCTATCTTTGTTGCAGTTTTTAAAAGTGTATCACTTATTTTCCTATTAATATCATTCAAATCTGAATCATGTTCAAAATCTACTAATACTTGAAACCGATTTGTAAGTTCTAATTTAAATTCATTAGAATGTTTCTAAAGATTAGGAATATCAACTGTAAATATTGTTTATCTTAATAATTTTTGTCTCTCTAGTTTGCATTAACATGTATCTTACATCTTACTTTAGATGATCACTTCCTGTGTTAAATTTATTAAGAACATTACAATCTTGAAATATGTATTTTCGGTTAGTCAAAATATAATCCAATTCTGCCGTACCTTCATTTGGATGCTTCCATGTCCATTTCCTTTTAACATTTTTCTCAAAAAAAGAATTCATAATATAAAGTTTTTATTTTTCTGCAAACTCCACAAGTCTATGCCTCTCTCATTTCTATTACTGTAACCAAAATTACCTATAGCATTTTCCTCTTTCATTTGTTTACCAATTCTAGCATTAAAGTCTCACATAACAATTTTAAAATGTTGTTTACTCTGATCAAAAGCCTTTGTACATCCATATAAAAATCTTCTATAACTTCATCACTATGAGAACTTGTTGGGGCATAAACCTAAATTATCTGCATTTGGTATCTTCTATTAACTTGTAAAACTAATCTTGCCACTCTGTCTGATACACTATCAATCTCCACAATGTTATTCTTCCATTTTTTTATTTATAATGAATCCTACTCCACTTGTATTTTCAATATTTGTGCCTTTATATTAGAGTATATGTCCATTTTTTAAATCAATTGTTTCTTCACATTTTCTTCTAACTTCACAAAGTCCAATAAAGTCCTATTTAATATAAGACAGTTCTTCTTCTAACTCTTGCAATCTTCCTTCACTTGAAAGTGATCTGCAGTTGTAAGTACCTAAATAAACAAGTCGTCATCAAATGGCAGCCTGAGTCTGAAATTAGGGGATTCTTAGCACCCTCCGCCTTCAGCCACCAACTGCTGCATTGGTTGGTGACTTTACAGCCTCCTGGGAATAAGGGCCATGATTCATTTTTGTCTGTCATGATTGTATATATTGAAAAAAATATTCTTAAACTCAGAGGTAAAAAGCCAATAAACTCACCACACTGGCTAATGCGTGTTGGTGAGCAGCCCGTCCACGTTCGTATACTATATGAGTAATCACATAGTAATAACAGCTGCAACGACAAGAACGCATGGATTGGACATTAGGAATTTGTCCTGCTCGCTTCCTTTTAGGCCTCCAAGAGGAAGCAAATGGTTTCCTTTCAGTTAATAGCAAAATCCTTTCTGCAGCCATATAATATATATATATATATATATATATATATATATATATATATGACCTACGTAATTTTAGTCAGTTCAAATTACTTATCCTATAAGTAAAAAAATCTAGTATATATATAAGTTCAGCAGAGAAATTCTTTATCTATATAATTTGATATAGGTAGTAAATGAAAGGACATTAATTGTTTTGCATTTTTCTAATTTGGTTTTGCTTATTTAAGCAGATTATATAGTCGGTTTCAAAAGCTAAAAACATTTATTGATTTAAAAATTTGAACATATACTTTACTTATTATTTCCTAAAAGATTAATATCAGCATACATGTTATTGTTCTGATACTTGTTTGACCACTTTTGAAATAATCAAACAGAAGCTTTGCATAATAAAATAAATAATCATCAAGGTATATTAATGAATAGAGATACCACAGTTAATTTCCAGATTGTCTTCACCTTGCCAGATTAAAATCAATTAATGTGGCATTTGAGAGTGCTCATATCCCCTTCAAGAATAGTTTTTACTCAAAGGCCAGAGTTAAGTTAATCAGTGCTCTATACTTGATGCAGAATTGAGTTTATCTCCAAATAATTAAATTCTCATGCTATTTACCATATATATTATTTTTTGAAAAAAAAATTCTTAATTAAAACTTCAAAGCTAATTATCATAAAAAATAAATGTAAATGAAACATGTCAGATTTAAAAAAAAAATCAAATTTAATAACTGATATATGATTACAATTTGATATTTTTCTCCCACACAATCTTCATAATTATTTTTAGTACAAAGAAGTTTAAAAAATGTCTATAATATAATATTCCTTATAGGGAAGAGTAATTATTAAACAGTTAAAAATTAAATCAAACAATACAAAAAAATATTTACAGTTTTTATTTTTATATTTAGAAATACTTTAATTAATATAATCACTTCAGTTCTTAGTATGTTTTTTTTTTTAAAAAATTCTGTTTTGATTTTCTTGGATGTTTTCTCAATTCATGAAGTCTATTATTATGTAAGTTATTTATTATTTACAAATCAGGAACAATTTTTAGAGTCATCTGGACATAACTTCTATTAAATCATTGACTGATTACTCAACAACAGACTAGATACAGATAGATTTGTAGATCAGAGCAACCATATTCACTAGGACTCAGAAGATAAGGTGGTTAGTGATGAAGGCTGATGTACAAAAGACTTCTTGTGGATCATGTTAATATTTCAAACCATGTTTTAGGTCTTCCATAATTTTATCAAATGAAAACAGCTGAATCTCACATGCTTTGCAGGTTTTCAGTTTTACAGCTTCCAAACTCACAACGCCCTAAGAATTTTCTGTTGTCAGACTAATTATCAGCTTTTTCTAAAGCATAAAAAGTAAAATAAATAAATTTTGCTTGACACAGTTTTTAATGCCACTTAATCTGACATTGTTATCTTTTAAAAATAGAATGTTTTTTAGTTTGTGCTTTTAATTTAGAAATTAAATTAAGATTTAATCCACAATTATAATTATCTGCAGGTCACTACTTTGACTTTTTTTTCACATTTTTAAATTTTATAATGTTGCTTGGCAATATCTTCTCTCTTAAATTTTAGTTATACAATACAAATTAGTTAATTAAAAATAGTAAGCATTTTACATTTTTAATACACTAAATATAATTGCATATAACAATATAACACATACTTTACAATAATATTTTAATTTAAATTCATTTTTTAACTTAGGTAAGTGATATTCCTTCATCAGTTATATATCTCTTGTTACATAAAAAATTATCTCATTTTATTTTATTTATTATTAAAATTTCAATTGACTGTGGGAATAGAATAAGAAATATTACTATTAATAATCATGTGAAACCATCTTTTTGATTAATAATAAAGTTTTACTTCATTTCCCTATTTCTAAATCCTAATATACATTGTGCAGCTAGATGACAGAATCTCCACTCTGTGAAAAATAAACTTTATTTGGCTCACTATTTATTACACTTTTATCACTTCAATGACAATTTTGTTTCTGTCATTTTAGTCAAACTTAGCCAACCTGTTTCAGCCTTACAATCTGGTTTATGTTTTTACATATCCCAAGTATTCCTTACTTATCATTAATTGTGCTCTCTATTTTCTTTAAAGAATATTAATAAAAATGCAATTTCTGATTTTTTTAATAATATGTTTCTTTGGTTAGTTAACTGGTCTGACTTATATTATCACTTCATTTTTTTAAATATGAGGGAGGTTGTGTATTCTTTTTTTTCTGTTTCTTCTTTATGCTTTAACTAGTGTGATGTTTTTATTTGATCTGCCTCAGAATCAATATGCTCTTGAATATAAGATAATTTGGTTCAATATATTATATATGCCTGAAGCCCAAACTGAAGTCATACTGGGACAAAACCTATGGTCTTGTTGGTAGTCCAATTAATATAACTGACAACATGTAGAACTTGTTCAATCTTATCATGGGGATTAGAAAACAGATATACCCTGAAAAACTTACCCGGGTCTCACAATAAGTATTTACATCTGTTACATTGTGATTAAAACAGACAAAATTCTCCATACAGTAGTGCCATTCAGTGCAAGCCAGAGTAATCAATGGATGCCAGAAGGCTTGTTGCATAAAATCCCTTGCCTACTCATCCAATATCCTCAGACTAGTTTCTTGCTTGTGGCTTTCATTAGTGAGAACCCTTAGATCTGAGAGCACTGCACATAGATCTTAGGATCTAATGCAACCCTCTGCAGTGACCTTTTACTTTTACTTAAATACAAAACTATAAAAATAAAATTGAAAACACAATAATATTTTCAATCTAAGCTCATTAGCTTATATAGTAATATAGGTCTGAATTCAGTTCAGTATCCATTCATATTGGTGTCTTTGGTTCTTTAATAACCATAGCCACCACTATCCTATTAGGCAGGATTGGTATAAAATGACTAACCAACACATGATCACCATTTCTTATGCTTGCTTATTACTGTTATTAAAACAGGCAAAACTCTTCATACAATAGTGCCACTCAGTGCAAGCCAGATTAATCAATGGATTCCAGATCTCTGTGCAGTGCTCTCAGAACCAAGGCTCCTTACTGAAAAAAACCACAAGCTAGAAAATAATCTGGGAATATTGGATGAGTAGGCATTAGATAGGGATTTTATGCACAAGCCTTCTGGCATCCATTGATTCCTCTGGCTTGCACTGAGTGGCACTACTGTACGGAGAGTTTTTCATATTTTAATAACAGTTATGAGAAAACTTAAGAAATGGTGACCATGTGATGTTTTACATTGTATTACATATAGATGTCAGTATATGGTTAATTTTCCTGTTCTTTATCCATTTCTGCCATTCTTTAATACAAAATAATATTTAACAGTCTGATATAATCACTGTATCTTTATTCACCACTGCAAAATTTTGGGACTTAAAAGAGAGATAGTATTTGAGGTGTTAATTGGGATACTGGATATGTAGTCATGAACATGTAAATACATCACATGTTATCAACAAGTATTTCATAATTTTAAATGGAATCATTGATCATAAAAATCTGTGGACAAACATTAATTAGTCACTGTGGAATTACTGGAGTCAATGTTTCTGCATATAACCCAACTTTTCAATAAGTACTCTTCTTTCCTGCTTTATAATGACTATCCAAACAGTGTATATGCAATTAATCAATTATGCATGTTTTAAGTACCACAATCTGCCATTAATCTTTAATGTCAATTACTTAGTACTGAAGAAATATAATTGATATATTTCTGAATGATTTTCCCAGGCAATTATCCTTCATTATATTTTTATTTGATTTATCTCCCAGATTGTTATTATGTATTTCACCATAATTTGGATCTTCAATTTGTCTGTTTAACAGTAGCTGAAAATTTCATTTTACTTAAAATCCAACTGAATTTATTGTTGAATCTGGAAGAAATTTGTGTAAAATCTCATAAAAATTGGATTTTTATGCCAGAATTCTTGGTCAAATATCCCAAAAGAGGATTTTATTTGCGACAAACCTTAGATGGTGAAATTATATCTTTTTTTTAATAGAATCGTCCACTTTGCTTAAAATCTTTTAGCATATTTCCCATAAGGTAACTTCTCTTCTGGTATCTGGTGGAGTGATATGTAAAAGAACAAAAAACTATTTCAAAAAACTAGACTTGACTAAACAATGACTATTTTTCTAAAATTTAACTGAATATTCAGAAATTTTTTGAGAACATTTTTTTTCCCAATAGTGACACAAAATTCTTCTTATAATATGTGAATGATAAAAACGCTGTCTATAGAAGTGCTTGGACACAAAAAAGTCATATCAGTCATCTTTTCAATGAGGTTATTCGGAAGAATTAATTGTGATCTAACTTTAAAATAAATAATGAAAATAAATTAGGGTTTGATCCAAGAATATTCCTTAATACCATGTAGTATGATTGGTTTTAGTGTATTATTGCAAAGGATAGATGTTTCATTGTTGATCAGATGACACAATTTAGCATATTATCTTCAATGGATTAGGAATTAAACACAAGGCTTTGAAAGTATTTCTAACTTTTAATGTCTATTAAAATACGTTTCTCAGGAAATAAGTCTTCTGGAACGTCTAAGCAGTGGCGTCAGCATAGATAAATTTCCTGAATAATATGTTGAATAAAGAACCAGTGGAAGAAGCTATTGAACCCTTTGGTAGACGTTTCTGTAAAAAAATTATCTACGAATATCATTTAATACGATTCAAATTTAAATATTGAACAACAATTTTGAGAAGTAAATTGATTTTGTTTCTGTATTTAAATATTTTATAACTTTAATTATTACAATCAACGTGTTAAAGGAGAAGTGACAGAAACATAACACGAGGTTAGGTCAAATGTTACCACCAGTTTTTAATCTATTTTGAAATATTTCTTCCGGCTTAAAGGGAGCCTCTTCTAGTGATAGATGGCTATAATTTTTGTTAATATGTTTCTTTGAAAACTCTTACAGCTCACAACAATATTATGTGATAATTTTGGTATCATTGCTGCATTTTTATTTTAAGAGTTGTATATGCTATATTTTTTTAAAATTATTCTTACATAAATAATACTAATCAATATTTTTGCCAACCAAGCTTTGGCTTTAGTATTTTTTTTTAAATACTTTTAAAAAATCTGGAAAATATATTTTCTGTTCTTGAAGCTTTTTCTCGTTCTAGCCAATAAAAAAAAAGGATCTAATTCTCCAACATTTGTTTCAGAAGTCTGATATATAAAATTGACAATCTTATTCTTATAATGACTAGTGTATTTAATAATATTTTTACACCGCCAAGATTATTTAAGAATTTAATATGGGCAATCTTATTATCGTTGTGTATTTTTAATGGTATTTTTACATATCATTATTATTTAAAATTAATAATAACTTTCAACTAGATGTTGCAAATTTCTGGCTTCATCTAGTTATTTTAATATGTTTGTCACGATTTCTGTCTTTTGAAAATAAAATCTGAGTAGCAATGGAGTTTGAAATTTTTAAAAAGTGAATATTGTGAATGAATAAACTTTCAAAAACATATTTCACTTGCCTGTTTAATGAAATTTATTTAATTTTTTAAGAAATTAAAAATCTCCTGCTGTTACAGTTCAAATGTCAATTTTATTGCCTTTATGATGAACTTAGATTATAGTAAAAAAATGGAATCCATCTTTTATTTATAGAGATTGCCTTGACAATAGATTGAAAATTATTTTAAAAATTAAACTTGAGTCGTTTAGGATTCATTTCTAATAATCATATTAATTAATTTTAAAATTTTTATAATTTCTGCCAAAGAAAAATTATCAAAAAAAATGTCTGCCATATTTTTTTTATACTTATATAAAACAAGTGCTAAAAATATAAAACACTTATATATAGCATTAAAATAATTATTCTAGCTAAATAATGCAATATATAATACAAAAGTAATAAAACTTTAAACGAACTACAATAAAGATTAAAAACTAAAGATAAAACAAAAAAATCACTTGTAACTATAAACATTAATAAATATTATATAGTCAAATGTACTACAAAAAATCAACACTATAACAATAAAAAATAGAATACAATATAATATTAAAATACTAGTAAAATAAGAAACTTATAATAAAATTCTATAATGCTTGAGGTTTTTCCTATTGCACAAATAGACCTTTTGAAGTCAAAATCAATAAGCATATTTGTATAATTTTCATAATTCAAATATTAATTTTCTAAAAAAAAAAAGCACATTATACCATGAGATATCATGATGTTATAAGATTTTTCTTTAAAGTATTAATTAATCAACCATTTCTCAGTTTTAAAATTTCCCCTAGCAGCTATTTGAATTAAATTTTCAACTTGAATTAATTTTTATTTCTTATTACTTTCGCAAATTATTTTTTAGAAGTATAAGTTTACAAACAAAAGTCACACTTATAAATAATATTTTTTTCTTTCAAATATAAAATGAAATAATAAACTGAAGTATGTAATCATAGATTTTCAATTGAAAAAAAGTTGAATTAAAAATAAAATGTGTTTTAATTTCATTTATAAAATCTAATTGAAGTATGGTTAAGACATAATAACGCAATGAAAATCTGTTTGGAATTTAAAATACCTCTTATAATTATGTAAAAATAAGGACAAAATAACTGCAACAATGATTATGAAGGCTATTAATCACAAACTTGCTACTTCATATTGTTACGTTTTTCACGTTTTGTATTTTTTAAAAACAAATAATTGTTTAATAAAATCAAAATATTATATTCTGATCAAAATATAATTATTCGACAAATATTTTGCAAAAATGATCATAAATATATTTTTAAAAATGTTTGTTTGTTTTTGAAATATAAACAAAAAAATTAAGCACTCTTCAAAACATTTTTAAGTATTCCTGAGTCCCATAACAAGGAAACTATCAATCATAATCTTTTATCTTTATCTGAATGATAGTGATATCTACATTTTATTAAAATTAATAAATAAGTATACAGGACCAATGTTTATCCTTAATTGAATGCAAAATGAGCAAACAAATGTTAAAATAGCCACAAGAGAATAACTTCAAACTCAAAGTGATTAACTTATTTTTTGCTAGTTATGGCTACAAATGTGATGGTTTCACGTTGGCTTCCAGTCACTCTAAATCGGGCATTTTTAATATTACTTAAGATTTTGCATTATTTTTAAAGGTTAAAAAAAGTTCCGTAAGATGCTGCCCTCTCTTGAATTATTTTACAAGTAAAAAAATCAATAAAACTGATGTTGATGGTCTAACAAAAGAAAAAGGCTGTCTTTTCTTGAACCTGATTGGCTGTTGAATTTCGACAACAAAGAAAATGGTTGTCAATAACTAAATTTCTCTTCTTTCATTTCGAAAATGATAAACGAATGTTTTAGACCATTTTAAAAGTATTTTTTGACAATATGCTACACATAAAAATATTTTTAAAAAATAGTTAAGCATTTAGCAAAAGTTATTTACTTTCCCGCAACATAAAATTGGGAAAGAAATGACTGACATCAGCAAAACTTTTTGGTTGGTGAGTAACGTTCGTTTTAGATTTGCTGCTATCGAATATTTTTATAATTATAAATAAAAAATTATTTTTAAAAAAAGTTTCATTCACTTTCATAACTTGACAAATTATTAATATACTTTTTACAAATGAAACTAAAGTGAATATAATATTAAAAGAAGAATATATTTTGATGCTTGAGTTTGTGAATTGACCAATTAAAGGTTTAGACTTTTACCTCACTTGGCCAATAAAATAATTAGCAAATTAAAACACTACTCATTATAACACAAACTTATCCACAATTCTGAAAAATGTTAACACTGTTTAATTTTATTATTATTCAATCAAATCTGTCACTAAGTTGACTATAGGTTTATAAAACTGCACTCTTTACAATTATATCAGATTAATTTATAAAAAGTTCTACGGAAATATGAATTATTGCTGACTGATAATTTAGCATAGGCAAATCAACTAACATTTATACAATTAATATTTTTTCATTAAAACATTGAATACATGAAACTTTCAAAATCATTATAACCATCAGGGAATTCTCAAGAATTACTCTTACCAGATGACAATAGCGAACACTTGACTCACTCACTTAACAGATTATAATAGAAAAAACATTTATTATCAAAATGAGATTCCTACTTATTGACAAAGGAATTTCAAAATTAAATAACATTTATTAAACATAAAGAAATAATAGCAAAATACTTTTAGCAATATATGATTACTATATAGAACAATGACTTCTCCCTCAAATTATTCATTGATTAACTTTTTTTCAGGGATGCACAAAAAATTTTATAACTTTAAAAAAATGCATATAATCATGAAGTATCAAAATCTATTTTATCTTATTTAGATCATCTAGTAATTTTATCTGTTGTTAAAGCAGATATGTTTTTTGCAAATCTGAAGTAAAACAAATTAATAATTAGATTTAAATTTTACAATACATAATTAATTTAAGATTACACATTAATGTAAATGTTATGTGATTGTTTCATTTTGTCACTAGATACTATATTGTAACAGAACAGATCTGATAGCAGCTCAAATTAGTTACATTATAAAGATGCATGAAAAAAAAGGTTTAATAATAAACTCATATAAAATGAGGGTGTGTACAAGATCATGTGATGCATCACTTATAATAATAATAATAATAATAATAATAATAATAATAATAATAATAATAATAATAATAATAATAATAATAATAATAATAATAATAATAATAATAATAATAATAATAATAATAATAATAATAATAATAATAATAAAAATCTCACACACTCAGAATAAACCTCTCAACTCTCACGCCACACAGGATAAACCCAGATTATTACTTCCATACATACCCAATTTACACAAGAAACTACATTCCATCTTTAACAACAAATATCAGCTCTGTTTTCGAACCCCTCCAAATTCTAACAATCTAATTAACAATACCAAAGATCAAACTCCACTGTTACAGACCCCCCATACAGTATATAACATTGCTTGTCCAAATAACTATTGCAAAGGTACATATTATGGGGAAAGCAGAGCATCTTTGGCCACACGATTGACACAACACAAGTATTCGTACAATAGAGCTCGCAACGATCCTTCTACTTATTCAGTTTTTTATCAGCACCAGTGCACAAGTCACCATGAGTGCATTCTGGACAATCCTACCATCGTATGTAGAGAGAGACATGACCTCAAAAGAAAGATCAAAGAGGCTTTATTTATCTCTCGCGACAGCGATGCCATAAACAGGAAGGACACATGTTTTTCTCTATCAAAAAGATGGAATTAGCATATTTGCATAAATTTAAACGTAAGCAAGCTATGATTATGAAGGCAAGATCCTTTGAAAGTGCTCAGCTGTTTTAATATTTTTAGTTAGCTATTTGTATTTGTATTAACAGCTTTTGGGAACAGTTGCGCCGCACACGCACTTGTGCTTCAATACATACATTTCCCAAAAGTAAAATTATTTAACTTAATCGAATAATAATAATAATAATAATAATAATAATAATAATAATAATAATAATAATAATAATAATAATAATAATAATAATAATAATAATAATAATAATAATAACAACAATAGGTCTAAAACCACTAAAACATCACATGATCAGTATTTTCTATGCTAACATAAGCTGTTAAAATAGTAGCAAACTCTTCATACAGTAGTGACACCCAGTGCAAGCCTTAATAATTAATGGCTGTAAGAAGATTTGTGCATAAAATCCCTCTCTAGTATCTACTCATTCAATATCATCAAACTAGTTTCTACTATGTGGCTTAAATCAGTGAGAAGCCTTTGATCTCAGCACACTGCACATCAATTTTAGTATCTAATGCAAATCTCTAGAAGCCATATTATATTTATGTAGTTAACTAAAAAGTTATTATCCCAATATAAAACAGAATAATGTTTTTAATCCAATATTATTTACTTGTATGGAAAGTTTGCCACTGTTTTAACAGCTTGTGTAAGCATAGAAAATGACAATTATGTAATGACTTAGAAGTTGGATAACAATCCTACTCATAGGATGATGGTGACTGTGGTTTTTTAAAAAAAACAATGTCACCAAAATGTATAGACACTAAAATGTGATCAGATCTGTATGTTTATAAAAGTGAATGAGTTTGGATTGAAAGTATTGCGTTTTCACATTGAACTCATAGCTTCATAGTTAACTAATTAGGTTATAAGTGGCTGGTAAAGGGTTGCATTAGATCCAAAAATCTAGATGCAGTGCTCTCAGATCCAAGGCTCTTTACTGATAAAAACCACAGGCTAGAAACTAGTCTGGGGATGTTGAATAAATAGGTACAAGAGAAGAATTTTATGCACAAATCTTCTTACATTTATTGATTACTAAGCCTTGCACTGTGTGACATTACAATATGGAATGTTTGTTACTGTTTTAATAATTTGGTTTATAGATTTTGTAAATATTATGATATTAGAAATTACGAAAAAATATTTTGTAATACATGAAAAACAATAAAATGATAAGTTTATCTATGTAAAGAAACAAAGAAAAAATAGTCTTGATGCACGCAAGAATTTTGAATTGTGACAGTTTATAAAACTATAAAGTAATTCATACTTTTTTTGATTTGCCCCCTTAATGAATTTTTAAATAAACACTTGTCCACACTTAAATTAAATGGAAAATCTAAATATTCTATTAAAATTTAGTGTTACTAAAATTAAAGAAAGTTATCTATCAATTATTAAAATAGATAATGATTTTTTCTTAATATCATTAAATAAATAAAATTTAAAAAAAAGTAATTTTTCTTTACTTTTGTTCACTTACTTATCAAATAATGATTTGATTTTAAAATATGTGTAAAATTATTTGTTTCAAATGACATTTTGCAAAAGAAATAAAGAAAATATTTATCAATAAATATAGTGTTGTAGATAAATAGATGTTATATCTTATAACTAGTTTTTGCTAAATATGGTGTTCAGAAAACTTCCATTGAGGACAAAAGTAAGTGATAACAACAGCAAGTGGAGTATAAATAGGTCAGAAATAAAAACCTAGGGCAGTCTATTCTGGTATATTCCAAGTCTTATTTCCAGAAGCAGTGTTGCAGTCATCCTATGCAGCAAAGAAAGACTTCTGGATAAAACAGCTTTCTATCAAATAACTTGGATTGATATTGTACTGATTCTCTTAAAATATTTTAATAAATCATATATAACAGCAAGAATAATTACCTTATCTAATGGAAGACCATCTACTATGTGTGGGTGACTAACAAAAGAAATACCCATAAAAATACATGGAGATGCATTTAGATTGAGTCATTAATGCTGAAGTTGAGTAAAACTGGCCATTGCATGCTTTAATGCTACAATGAAAAAAGACTGTGTTGTTTACTGTGCCATAAGACCTATCCCAGACAAATCTCTAACATCACCAATGCTACTTAAAATCATCATCAGTGCTCAAGAAGGATACTGCTATCCTGGATGAACTGACTAAAACATCTAGAAACATAGTAAAAAAAGATATCTTCAGCAAACTATAGTTTGGAACTCATTAAACTTTGCCCACATTTAGATCTTATCAATACTATTATTCTAAGGTTTTTACTTTTAAAATATCTATCATAATTATTATTATATTTACTATTTCATACATTATAATTAGTAATAGTTGCAAGCATATAAGTAACAATTTTATATATTCATTGTTATATAATTCCTAACTTATTTTTGTATTAATGCATTTAGTTTGTGTTCACTTATCAAATTCAATCCAAACATTATGCTGTTATAATGCTATTAATATTCACAATCCTGAAAATCATACAATCATTGGAGAATATGCAAGGATAATGGTAGAAATTTATAAATGATAATAGTCAGGCATTAATAAGTTTTCCAAAAGTAAACTCTTTATAAAAGATTTCACACCTTAAAGTTCATTTTTTATTTATTTTGGAGACTAGAAAAACACATTAGGAATACTTTGACGGATTTGGCTTTAGTTTAATATTCAGTGCCAGGTCATAAATCATCATCACAAATGTGTAACTAATATATATATAATGTGCCGAAGTACATTGATATTTAATTAATTTTATAAGTCCCATGTTTTTAAATATAAAAAAATCTAAACTTGAGAGAATAAAATGTAAAAACTAAAGCGCAGGGGGGAGGGGGAATTATTATTAAATAAAATAAACTATAAACGTTTGTAAAAATGATGAGATTTTTTTTGTTTAAAAGACAGAGAAAAAAAAGATCTTGTAATAAAAAAATGATTTAATATTCTTTAAATGAATTTATAATAAAATAATAAAGAGTTTTTGTTTTATCTTATAATAAAACAATTAAATATATGTGCATGTGTGTATGTGATTTTTAATAAAAAATAAAAGCAAAAGCTGATTTATTTCACAAGAACAAAGATGCTGCTGCTAATAAAGTTTTCCATTGTTTAAAACAGCATAAATAGCTCAACATTTCATTATTCTTCATGTGTGTGTGGTGCTTATTTCTTAAAGTAATATCTCCAAAAATGTTGCATTGCTAAAACCAACATGATGTGCAGTCAACTGAAGCCACTCAATGCATTTAAGATCTGCAATTAGTTTGGAAAGTGATCATGTTTAAATAGACTAAACGAACAGTGGAGTGTGGGTATGCCAAACCAGCCAAGAAAATCATACTATGTCACTGGATGTACAGAGGAATCATTTACCAGTCGTCAATGAGTTAAAAATAATTCCATTATGCTGTTTTCGTCATATTAAAAAAATTCTAGGTAATTATTTGACTTTGATATCTTAACATTCCCGATTTCTTCTTAAAATAAAAGATAGACTTTATTAAAAGAACTTTGAACTTTATGAATTAATCTTAAAAATAAAACTTTAAACTTCAAAAGATAACATTTGCAATAATAAAAATAAGTAAAATCAGCTTCTATTATTAAATAATATTTTTGAAACAATTGCATGCACGTATGTGTGATTTGATTTTTTTTTTTTTTAAAAAAAAAAAAGAGAAATAAAATATAATGTAACATGTATACTTTATTTGCTAAAGTAATGTATTAAAATGCTTTATTTTAATCTTTAAAAAAGAAGTGTGTGTGTGTTTCATTATAAGATAAAATGATTAATTTATTTTAAATAAAAAAAAATACTTAAATTATTTTTCTTAAAATATTTATGTTTATTTTGATATGTGCAGGTAAGTATAAATATTTATTTTTCTTAATAAAAGTACGAGGGAAAAAATCTAATTATTGATAATAGTATTTCAGAAAAGATTTGCTAAGTTAAAGATATAAATGTTTTGGTAGTCAGTCTAATATTATTATTATGTTTTTAAAGGATTGAAGTATTATTTTGAAGGGTTCGGGAAATTATTTTAGTTTTTTTAAAAAAAGTAGTAATAGCTTCAAGGGGGCATTTGAAATACCTTTTGTTTGTCTATTAGTGGGTGGTTGGAAACCGATTGAGCTAGTGGGGATTTCAGGTACCAAATTATGCTGATCAGATAGACATGCTAATTCTAACGTAATTAGGTGGTGCCTAAGGGATTTTCTTTCTTCTTTTAAAAATAAAGTGTTTATTTGGTCGGTGTATATTTGGTAGTCAAGCATTGGGTATTATTGGTAGTTTGCTACTAATGATGGTTGACACTTTACCTGAAAACCAACCACTTTCTGGAAGGGAAGTTTAGGAGGACAAAGTATAATAAAATATTGATTGATATTTTTTTTGTCGATAGTTGTTGTTGTTTCCCGTATTTAATTGGTAATTTTAGTTATAGTTGAGAGGCAATTGGTTCAATATATATATATTTGAATTTAATCATTTTTATTTCAAGAAACATCGCATGATCACCATTTTTTATGCCTGCTTATAACTGCTATTAAAATAGGCAAAACTTTCTATACATATTGCCACTCAGTGCAAGCCAGAGTAACCAATGGATGCCAGAAGGCTTGTGCCTACTCATCCAATATCCCCAGACTAGTTTCTGGCTTGTAGCCTTCGTCAGTGAGGAGCCTTGGATCTGAGAGCACTGCACCTAGATCTTAGGATGTAATGCAACCCTCCAGCAGCCACCTTTTATCTCTACTTATCTACAAAACTATGAGTCCTAAATTGAAAACACTATAATATTTTCAATTCAAGCTCATTGGCTTATATAGTCATATAGGTCTGAACTCAGTTCAGTACTTCTACATTTTGGTGTTTTTGGTTCTTTAATAACCATAGCCACTATCCTATTAGATATGATTGGTTTTAAGCCAATAAACATCACATGATCACTATTTCTTATGTTTCCTTATAACAGTTATTAAAACAGGCAAAACTCTCTATATGTATTTGCCTCTCAGTGAAAGCCAGAGTAACCAATGGATTCAAGAAGGCTTTTGCATAAAATCCCATTTAGGGTCTACCCATTTAATTTCCCTAGACTAGTTTCTGGCTTGTGGCCTTCATCAGTGAGAAGTCTTGGATCTGAGAGCACTGCATCTAGATCTTAGGATCTAATGTAACCCTCCAGCAGCCACCTTTTATCTCTATTTAACTACAAAACTATGAGTTTTAAATTGAAAATACTATATTTTTAATCCAAGCTCATTAGTTTATATAGTCATATAGGTCTGAACTCAGTTCAGTACCTATACATTTTGGGTTTTTTTTGGTTCTTTAATAATCATAGCCACCTCTATCCTATTAGGCAGGATGGGTTTTAAATCAATAAACATAACATAATCACTATTTCTTATGCTTGTTTATAACTGTTATTAAAACAGGCAAACCTCTCTATATGTATTGCCACTCAGTACAAGCCAGAGTAATCAATGGATGCCAGAAGTCTTATGCATAAAATCACCATCTAATGATTATTCATCCAATATCTCCAGACTAGTTTCTGGCTTGGGGCCTTCATCAGTGATGCCTTCTAGCATCTATTGGTTACTCTGGCTTGCACTGAGTGGCGATATGTATAGAAAATTTTGTCTGTTTTAATAAGCAAGCATGTTTATTGGCTTAAAACCAATCCTGCCTAATAGGATAGTGGTGGCTAAGATTGTTAAAGAATAAAGACACCAAAATGTATAAGTACTGAACTGAGGTCAGACCTATATGTTATATAAGCTAATGAGCTTGGTTTGGAAAATATTATAGTGTTTTCAATTTAAGACTCGTAGTTTTGTGGTTAAGTGGAGATAAAAGGTGGCTGCTGGAGGGTTGCATTAGATCCTAATATCTAGGTGCAATGCTCTCAGATCCAAGGTTCCTCACTGACCAAGGCTACAAGCCAGGATGAGTAGGTATTAGACGGGGATTTTATGCACAAGCCTTCTGGAATCCATTGATTACTCTGGCTTGCACTGAGGGGCAATATGTATATAGAGTTTTGCCTGTTTTAATAACATTTTATTTCAATGTACAGTATATTAACCAGTTAATATAAATATTTATTTGGAATCAAAATTTAGCTTTATATATTTGTGTATATTGAAAAAGCCTATATATATATATATATATATATATATATATATATGTCCAAAAGATGGCGCTATACCAAAACCGCCGAACAAGTGTAAGATTTGTTTTACATAAACGAAAAAAGAGTCAGAAATTAACTACCTCTTTCATTTGCTCACTCCCAGATCAGCTGATTTCAAGCTGGTTTGCTATCCTCAGTGGGAGATAGAGTATAGAAACTAGATCTAAACACTGACTCTCAAGTGTTTATGCAAAACGTTTCTATCAGATTGCAAGCGTGAATTTTTCAGACCGGAAAAGTCTTCAAACCCAGCCTAGCAAGCTAGATATTTATATGGGTCTGATCTCAGTTCAGAATCACCATATAATCAAAGTCTCTGCAATATATATCATTGCAAGAAAACTCTAAAGGTACATTTATGAAAAAACAAATACAAGTTAATCACGTAACCTGCTATCACTTGTTATTTATGTCCAAAAGATGGCGCTATACCAAAACCGCCGAACAAGTGTAAGATTTGTTTTACATAAACGAAAAAAGAGTCAGAAATTAACTACCTCTTTCATTTGCTCACTCCCAGATCAGCTGATTTCAAGCTGGTTTGCTATCCTCAGTGGGAGATAGAGTATAGAAACTAGATCTAAACACTGACTCTCAAGTGTTTATGCAAAACGTTTCTATCAGATTGCAAGCGTGAATTTTTCAGACCGGAAAAGTCTTCAAACCCAGCCTAGCAAGCTAGATATTTATATGGGTCTGATCTCAGTTCAGAATCACCATATAATCAAAGTCTCTGCAATATATACCATTGCAAGAAAACTCTAAAGGTACATTTATGAAAAAACAAATACAAGTTAATCACGTAACCTGCTATCACTTGTTATTTATGTCCAAAAGATGGCGCTATACCAAAACCGCCGAACAAGTGTAAGATTTGTTTTACATAAACGAAAAAAGAGTCAGAAATTAACTACCTCTTTCATTTGCTCACTCCCAGATCAGCTGATTTCAAGCTGGTTTGCTATCCTCAGTGGGAGATAGAGTATAGAAACTAGATCTAAACACTGACTCTCAAGTGTTTATGCAAAACGTTTCTATCAGATTGCAAGCGTGAATTTTTCAGACCGGAAAAGTCTTCAAACCCAGCCTAGCAAGCTAGATATTTATATGGGTCTGATCTCAGTTCAGAATCACCATATAATCAAAGTCTCTGCAATATATATCATTGCAAGAAAACTCTAAAGGTACATTTATGAAAAAACAAATACAAGTTAATCACGTAACCTGCTATCACTTGTTATTTATGTCCAAAAGATGGCGCTATACCAAAACCGCCGAACAAGTGTAAGATTTGTTTTACATAAACGAAAAAAAGAGTCAGAAATTAACTACCTCTTTCATTTGCTCACTCCCAGATCAGCTGATTTCAAGCTGGTTTGCTATCCTCAGTGGGAGATAGAGTATAGAAACTAGATCTAAACACTGACTCTCAAGTGTTTATGCAAAACGTTTCTATCAGATTGCAAGCGTGAATTTTTCAGACCGGAAAAGTCTTCAAACCCAGCCTAGCAAGCTAGATATTTATATGGGTCTGATCTCAGTTCAGAATCACCATATAATCAAAGTCTCTGCAATATATATCATTGCAAGAAAACTCTAAAGGTACATTTATGAAAAAACAAATACAAGTTAATCACGTAACCTGCTATCACTTGTTATTTATGTCCAAAAGATGGCGCTATACCAAAACCGCCGAACAAGTGTAAGATTTGTTTTACATAAACGAAAAAAAGAGTCAGAAATTAACTACCTCTTTCATTTGCTCACTCCCAGATCAGCTGATTTCAAGCTGGTTTGCTATCCTCAGTGGGAGATAGAGTATAGAAACTAGATCTAAACACTGACTCTCAAGTGTTTATGCAAAACGTTTCTATCAGATTGCAAGCGTGAATTTTTCAGACCGGAAAAGTCTTCAAACCCAGCCTAGCAAGCTAGATATTTATATGGGTCTGATCTCAGTTCAGAATCACCATATAATCAAAGTCTCTGCAATATATATCATTGCAAGAAAACTCTAAAGGTACATTTATGAAAAAACAAATACAAGTTAATCACGTAACCTGCTATCACTTGTTATTTATGTCCAAAAGATGGCGCTATACCAAAACCGCCGAACAAGTGTAAGATTTGTTTTACATAAACGAAAAAAGAGTCAGAAATTAACTACCTCTTTCATTTGCTCACTCCCAGATCAGCTGATTTCAAGCTGGTTTGCTATCCTCAGTGGGAGATAGAGTATAGAAACTAGATCTAAACACTGACTCTCAAGTGTTTATGCAAAACGTTTCTATCAGATTGCAAGCGTGAATTTTTCAGACCGGTAAAGTCTTCCGAAACCCAGCCTAGCAAGCTAGATATTTATATGGGTCTGATCTCAGTTCAGAATCACCATATAATCAAAGTCTCTGCAATATATATCATTGCAAGAAAACTCTAAAGGTACATTTATGAAAAAACAAATACAAGTTAATCACGTAACCTGCTATCACTTGTTATTTATGTCCAAAAGATGGCGCTATACCAAAACCGCCGAACAAGTGTAAGATTTGTTTTACATAAACGAAAAAAGAGTCAGAAATTAACTACCTCTTTCATTTGCTCACTCCCAGATCAGCTGATTTCAAGCTGGTTTGCTATCCTCAGTGGGAGATAGAGTATAGAAACTAGATCTAAACACTGACTCTCAAGTGTTTATGCAAAACGTTTCTATCAGATTGCAAGCGTGAATTTTTCAGACCGGAAAAGTCTTCAAACCCAGCCTAGCAAGCTAGATATTTATATGGGTCTGATCTCAGTTCAGAATCACCATATAATCAAAGTCTCTGCAATATATATCATTGCAAGAAAACTCTAAAGGTACATTTATGAAAAAACAAATACAAGTTAATCACGTAACCTGCTATCACTTGTTATTTATGTCCAAAAGATGGCGCTATACCAAAACCGCCGAACAAGTGTAAGATTTGTTTTACATAAACGAAAAAAGAGTCAGAAATTAACTACCTCTTTCATTTGCTCACTCCCAGATCAGCTGATTTCAAGCTGGTTTGCTATCCTCAGTGGGAGATAGAGTATAGAAACTAGATCTAAACACTGACTCTCAAGTGTTTATGCAAAACGTTTCTATCAGATTGCAAGCGTGAATTTTTCAGACCGAAAAGTCTTCAAACCCAGCCTAGCAAGCTAGATATTTATATGGGTCTGATCTCAGTTCAGAATCACCATATAATCAAAGTCTCTGCAATATATATCATTGCAAGAAAACTCTAAAGGTACATTTATGAAAAAACAAATACAAGTTAATCACGTAACCTGCTATCACTTGTTATTTATGTCCAAAAGATGGCGCTATACCAAAACCGCCGAACAAGTGTAAGATTTGTTTTACATAAACGAAAAAAGAGTCAGAAATTAACTACCTCTTTCATTTGCTCACTCCCAGATCAGCTGATTTCAAGCTGGTTTGCTATCCTCAGTGGGAGATAGAGTATAGAAACTAGATCTAAACACTGACTCTCAAGTGTTTATGCAAAACGTTTCTATCAGATTGCAAGCGTGAATTTTTCAGACCGGAAAAGTCTTCAAACCCAGCCTAGCAAGCTAGATATTTATATGGGTCTGATCTCAGTTCAGAATCACCATATAATCAAAGTCTCTGCAATATATATCATTGCAAGAAAACTCTAAAGGTACATTTATGAAAAAACAAATACAAGTTAATCACGTAACCTGCTATCACTTGTTATTTATGTCCAAAAGATGGCGCTATACCAAAACCGCCGAACAAGTGTAAGATTTGTTTTACATAAACGAAAAAAGAGTCAGAAATTAACTACCTCTTTCATTTGCTCACTCCCAGATCAGCTGATTTCAAGCTGGTTTGCTATCCTCAGTGGGAGATAGAGTATAGAAACTAGATCTAAACACTGACTCTCAAGTGTTTATGCAAAACGTTTCTATCAGATTGCAAGCGTGAATTTTTCAGACCGGAAAAGTCTTCAAACCCAGCCTAGCAAGCTAGATATTTATATGGGTCTGATCTCAGTTCAGAATCACCATATAATCAAAGTCTCTGCAATATATATCATTGCAAGAAAACTCTAAAGGTACATTTATGAAAAAACAAATACAAGTTAATCACGTAACCTGCTATCACTTGTTATTTATGTCCAAAAGATGGCGCTATACCAAAACCGCCGAACAAGTGTAAGATTTGTTTTACATAAACGAAAAAAGAGTCAGAAATTAACTACCTCTTTCATTTGCTCACTCCCAGATCAGCTGATTTCAAGCTGGTTTGCTATCCTCAGTGGGAGATAGAGTATAGAAACTAGATCTAAACACTGACTCTCAAGTGTTTATGCAAAACGTTTCTATCAGATTGCAAGCGTGAATTTTTCAGACCGGAAAAGTCTTCAAACCCAGCCTAGCAAGCTAGATATTTATATGGGTCTGATCTCAGTTCAGAATCACCATATAATCAAAGTCTCTGCAATATATATCATTGCAAGAAAACTCTAAAGGTACATTTATGAAAAAACAAATACAAGTTAATCACGTAACCTGCTATCACTTGTTATTTATGTCCAAAAGATGGCGCTATACCAAAACCGCCGAACAAGTGTAAGATTTGTTTTACATAAACGAAAAAAGAGTCAGAAATTAACTACCTCTTTCATTTGCTCACTCCCAGATCAGCTGATTTCAAGCTGGTTTGCTATCCTCAGTGGGAGATAGAGTATAGAAACTAGATCTAAACACTGACTCTCAAGTGTTTATGCAAAACGTTTCTATCAGATTGCAAGCGTGAATTTTTCAGACCGGAAAAGTCTTCAAACCCAGCCTAGCAAGCTAGATATTTATATGGGTCTGATCTCAGTTCAGAATCACCATATAATCAAAGTCTCTGCAATATATATCATTGCAAGAAAACTCTAAAGGTACATTTATGAAAAAACAAATACAAGTTAATCACGTAACCTGCTATCACTTGTTATTTATGTCCAAAAGATGGTGCTATACCAAAACCGCCGAACAAGTGTAATGAAATGAAAGAGGTAGTTAATTTCTGACTCTTTTTTCGTTTATGTAAAACAAATCTTACACTTGTTCGGCGGTTTTGGTATAGCGCCATCTTTTGGACATAAATAACAAGTGATAGCAGGTTACGTGATTAACTTGTATTTGTTTTTTCATATATATATATATATATAAAGAGCCTGCTACTAGCTCTAAACAAGCTTAATATATTACATATTATATATTACATATTGGTAATACAAGCTATATAGGTCATGTGTTATATGACTGATTTTTACTATATATATATATGTGTGTGTGTGTGTGTGGGTGTATTATATTTAAGATGAATAGTAATATTTAGAAGAACATGACTCAGTCTTCTAAGATTACAAATATTAAAATAAAATTGTACCAATATTTATCAATGCACTGTATGACAATTATTTACATTTATGCCAAAATAATAAGATCTAATGATTACATTATTCTGATGGTAAGTCATATTATTTTTTTACATAAATCATAAATGGAGCTCGTGCATTGTTCCTCTTGCTACTCAATATATGTGAGCCATGTTTGTTTTAATAATTTCCTGTTATCTCAAATAATTATACACTTAAACTTGGACTTATTAGTATTTCATTATAGACCATGCCTTATAATTATATCCCGCATTTACTCTTTCGAAGATACACATATACATTTATCTAGATGAATTAATTTCAACTTACATCATCGATGGTATAACATAGAAATTATATTTTTCACCATGTTTCTTTCAGAGATTTTTTATAATAAATTATAACAACTTCTTTTTAATATTTGATTCAGTTGTTTTTATTTTTTAATTACATCAAATTTTTCTTCAAGGATTTTTTTTTACACCACATATAAAATTTTAGATACAATCCCTTCATTAGAAAATAATCGAAATTATACTTTATTAGTATATAAATATTAATTCAAATTTAGTTATTATATCAATAATTCTAACATTTAATGATATGATTCTTTAGTGTTAATCCTTTCAGGCATATATGTAATTTAAGTTAAATTATCAAATAAATTTTAATTATATGCAATAGTTTGAGTTAGTCTGTTTTTTTAACTACATACTATATTTAATGACACTTAAATTGAATAAACTTTTACTGATTATTGTGATTTTTCTACTTAAATAAAGTATCAACTTTAAGACAATTTGAACATGGATTTATAACTCAATAAAACATAAAATTCTTTATTGTATTTATTTACATGATTAATTAATTATATGTGTAGTTTAATAGAATTAAAATATAATTTTAAAATTGATGAAGCTTAAAAGATGTTACACAAACAAACATCTTGCTTTAGCGAGTCAAAAAATTACTTTTTATAATGTTAAATTTTATATCCTCAACATTACCTATAAATCAATATAGATTATATAAAAAAAAAATTAAATTAATTGATAGTTATCTAGAAACATCAGAAAATGAAGTTTTTTCAGTTTATGTAAATATAATCTCTTTATTTCCATTATTCATCAAATTAAAAATCCATGAATATATTTATTTTAACACACACTACACACACACACACACACATATATATATATATATATTGTGCCCTTTTCTATAGGTCAGTAATAGTTCATAACAGACAATTACTAAAAATTTTAAATTTTAGAATATGTTCTTTTAATACATTAATTATAGTTTGTCGATTATATTTTTAAAGTACAATTAAAGCTAAAGAAAATACGTGGTATATAAAATTATAGCGAATTATTTAAAAAATAGTTAAGTAAAGTTTAAAATATTGTTTCATATGGTTGTAAAAGCTGGCCATATTAAATAACACAGCTATAAAAATTAAAAGTATATTTAATAAATTTGATTTTAATAGTTTAAAACTGATAAGTTAATAAATACAGTGTTTAAATTTATAATCATATTTAATAGTCAAAATTAATATAATATATTTTAAAAATAAACTTTATGATGGTGAGAATTGTATTTAAAACTATATTTTCTAAATTGTTCTTCTAAATTTTATAATTATTTTATATAATAAGTGTATCAATTATATAAATCTAGGCAGAGAAATAGATTGAAAATCGTCTGTCAAAGTTATTAATCATGTGACTTGTATACTAATACTTTCACACACATGCTTGTTTGTATTTAAAGTAACGAAGTTTAAAATATTTTAAAAGTTATATTATAGAATTGGATAGA
Organism: Epiperipatus broadwayi; assembly: GCA_028023455.1. NCBI lineage: Eukaryota > Metazoa > Onychophora > Udeonychophora > Euonychophora > Peripatidae > Epiperipatus > Epiperipatus broadwayi. Next base: position 101,979 of record JAQFVV010013281.1, read on the forward strand.
ATTATTGCCTATCATAAAAGCAAATAATAATAAATATTAAGTTAACTATCGTATAACATGCTTAAATGATGTAATAAAGATGAATACAGTTAATAAAAAAAAATTAAATATTTTGTTTAAATAAAAATAGAGAAATTGAATATTAAGAAATGGAATAAGTTATTAAATGTTATTTTAAAAGTTATTTTAAAAGATTAAATAATTTAAATAAAGTTATAATTGAATTAAAAGTGGTATTTTAAATAATATTTTAAGTTCATTACGTCATAATTTCTAATTTTGAAATTCAATTCTACTATAAACTAAAAATATGTAAATTTGTTCTCAAGCTAAAGTAAGAATTAACCAATAGGAATAGGTATTCTTACAGTCTATAAATATCATCGTAACTAAGTTATCAGGGGAGATTAATAATGTATTGAAACCAGAGAAAGGTAAATTATAACTATCAAAAAGATAGTATTTTAAAATTTTTTATTTTAGTCAATTTTTTTTAGTACTTTCTTATCATTTTATTTGCAAAAAACTAATTGATAATTTTTAAAAGTATTTTTGCAAAAGAGGGTGTTAAAATATAATAATTTAGAAACTTCGTGGAAATGATTTTCTAATTTTTAAAGTACTTACCAGTCGTATTTTATCTAAAAATTTAACCTAAGCTTAGCAATAAAGGATGGATATACTACAAAATAAAATGGATATAAGTTGTAATGCTGAAAAAATATTTGAAATATTTATTGATACAGCTTTAATAATGGATAACTGAAGAACTGTTTTGGTACATAAAAAACCACAGCTCGGACATCATACGGAGTCTAATGAAAAAATTGAAGATGCATTATTATTTAGATAAGTTTATCCAAGATTTATTTTTTAAAAGTAGTAATAAGACAAATATATCTTATGAATCGTTTATATAATATGATATTCAAAGGAGGAAAATGTTATATCCTTTCTGAAGGTAACATTTTTAAAAAATATTTTCAAGAATTAAAGAAAGAACCGAGGAGAATATGTTACAGAAGGATTTTTGATATTAAAATATCCGGTCTTAAAATTATTTAAAAATGTATTTAGAAAAGATTTGTTTAAAAGTACTTGAAGTTTTTTTTTTTAAAGTGATATATAAAAATACCAAACGAAAGTTTAAATATATTAAGAAGGAAACTTATATAAAAAAGTAAACATATAGTTGAATAAAAAATGGATCCATAAAAATACAAATAGTACTTAAGAGTTTATTGGATAACTAAAGCTAAATTAGATAGAATATGCATGGATATGCCACCGGGAGAGAAAATACTTAAAAAAAAAAACTTCACGGGATTAATTAATATTATGATTTAATAAGTATTGTCCTAAATACTAAAACCAAGGATTATTTTCTATAAATTTTACTAAATGGATTAATAATTATTTTTATTTTAAACTTTAACGTGCTTGGAGGAGAACATTTTTAAAAACTCTAGAGAAAATAATAAACATTTTGGACTTATCAGGAACTAATGTCAAGAAAATATGTAATTATAGTTTTGATTCCTTTTATTTGGTTAACCTAGTTTAAATCTAAATTTTTATATAAGATTAGGAAAACATAAAAACATTAATTTATTAATATGAAAAATTTTATAATATAACAATCTAATAATTTAGCTAAAAATATTTTAATATAAAGTGTATGGGTGTGAATTTTTTTTATATTTGCAATGCTCAAGTGAATAAAGGAAGCCTGCTGAACACGATGACTAGATAAAGGTTATTGATAATAATAATAACTATTGATAATTTATAATGTATATTTTTTTTGTTTTCTTTAGGTTATCCATAAATTGGAAGAATGAAGTATAAAAGTTTTTTACTTATATGTACCGCATTTTATACAACATTTTAAAAAAACATTATGAGATAGGATTGATTTGAAAATATGCATACGACGATTTTTTTTTTATATTAGTTATATAATCCAACATAACAAATAATTATGTGATTCTTTTAAAATTTTCATGTTATGGGATATTCAAATATTGTCTAAGTAGATTGTATATGATTAGACATATAGAATAATGAAGTAAGCAGACTTTTCTTGTGCAACAGCTAGATTGTTTAACTATTAATGATTTTTATTTATTGTTTTGTAAATGCAGATAGTTATTTATCGATGTAAGATGTGGAAAATCTTGAGAAATAATGTTGAGATAGTGGCTTGGAAGTACTTAGTGAACAGGAAACCAAGATGATGTTTTAAGAAATAGGATGTTATAAGGAATGAAAATAATATTTAGTCTTTATGTGAATATCAGCATAGTTAACAAAGCCCTATGACTGATACACATTTTATTTGGACAGTGTTTATCTTTCTTTAAATATTTGATGTTCTCATAAAGCTGAAGAAATAGCTTTAACATCGTCCCTGTACTAGAGGATATTAGGCAGGTAAATGTCATACCTCTTCGCACTGTGCCATGATTTTGAGATATGTTAAGAGTAATACTCTAGCTTTCTTCCTTAATCCTATGCATCTGTTTTCGCTATCTTTATTTCATGTAACTGCATCGTTCAGTAAGATATGTTTAAGAGAAATGATAAATAATTTAGAACTTAGGTTATGCTATTGTTTTGTATAAGATTGGTTTATTTGCTTAGAAGGAATAGGACGTTATAACTTAAAACTGAAGATCCAAAATATCCTGAGGAAAAAAAAGAATCATAGAATATATTTTGAATTTTATTTCGGAAATGAAATATAATTTTTTTTAAATAGGGTATCTAAACAAATATATTTTTTTAAGGTGATAATAATTTTAAATGCTTTAGTATTATTTTTTTTAAGAGAAAAATAAGTATTGCATATTTTTAAAATACAATAGTACAAAGTAAATTATGTAAACAATATGCATAGTATATTTTTTGTTTATTGATTAACATAAATATATTGATGATTACACTTATATCATACTAAAGTAAGGCTTAAAGAAGAATATATTATGATTAGTAAACATTGTGTGATAAATACTAAAATCTAGTACTGAATTTTGGATAATATTTTGTGTAACATCTTTGACTTTGCAAGATGAAATTATTTTAATAATTTGAGAAGTCCATACTCATTATAAAATTTTGTTTTCTATAGAATGTTTTTCTAGGTATGAATTTTTAAAATTAGATAGTTTAATAATATTAAGGATAAAATGATGTTGCTAATAAAGTAGATAAATATATTTGTAATAAGTTAACCATAATGAGAAATCAAATAGTAACATTTTTTTTTTAAAATTTTGTCCTAAATCTAAGTAAAGATATAATTGAAATATAAATTATTTTTTTATAACCCGGTAGATCAAACTGTAAAATAAAAAAGTTAAGGATATCCACTGTAAATAGTGTAAATAATTGTTTATTTATTTGTTGTTAGTAATAAACTTTATTAAATTTTGTTATTTCAAAAAATTTTGTGTCTGAGTTATTTATTTCTCCACATCGCTGCATGAAATCATGATATATGCATAATAATCTAAACAAATATATAATTTTACACAAAAGATAAATAGAGAATTATTTTAAGAATTTTAAATATTTTATTGGTATTCATTATAATCAAATAATCATAATCTTACATTATTTTATTGGTCATAAATCAGTTATCACAATATTATATTAAATTATATGCTATCAGTTGCCACACATATTTTGTTTGTCAGATTATTAAAATGCTACCACGTATTTATTATATCATTACATGAAGATATAAGATCATATTATATTATTTCATTATTTTATTATGGTAATAAAATTATAGTAAAAAGAAAAGATATACAGAATTAGTTAAACAATGAAGAATATTATTACTGTTATTTATTATTATTAGTTTCAGTGTAGTAGATTATGACATAAAATCCCTTCTCATATTTTACTACCGTATTTTTATTAACTTAAAATAAACTTTATGAACCTGAGATTATTTTATTGAGCTAGATTATTACAAATAGAAGATTAAGACTTAATTATTAGTTTAATCTTAGTGAGTAGAAGTTATTAAAGTCATAAGATTACTATGAGTTTGTTATTTGAAATAGTAATAAAGGGGGGATAGTGTTCTTATGCCATTGAGGTAGTATCCTGTGGGATATTGGCTCAATGTAATCTATCTTGTCACTTGTATTTTCACTTCAAGTCTCATGAAAATATTAAATATTTATTTAATTTATTTTTATAAACTGAACCTTATTCGTATTTTAAATTTGAGCTAGTGAAATATTTTAATTTTAATGCTGAATATTTTAGTTATTAATTATTAATTGAGATAGAACCCATTTTATTTTATATCATATACTATTCTGAAGTGAGGATGCACGAGATTACAGGTTAGAATATATATATATATATATATATATATATTGTAACGATATATAAATATGTCATTACATTAATTTAAAATAAAAACTTAAAAGTTCACAAATAAAAGTAAAAAACTAAATGCTAAAATTAAAATGTTTGTTAAACGTATATACATTCGCACAGATGCCAAACTTTAAAAATAATTTTTTTTTAAAAAAACAAATAAATAAGTATTTGAACGTACTTTTTTATAAAAAAAAAGTATAAGATTTAAAAATAAAAACAGGTATTAATTAATTCTTGTAATCTGTAAATGGAAATGATTGTTTATAAATTGTTTGAAAAGCAAGCTAGCCTTGGGCTCTTGTATAATTAAAATGATCTGATGAAAGATAGATAAGAAGAAAAGAGAAATTAGCTTGACCAATGGAAGCACTAAGCCTTGGCTTGGACCCTAATGAAAGTGATGGATTAGTGACATTTTGTTGATTGAATCTGTGTGGATAATATAAAAAGGGAAGTACAGTTTTTTCGGACAGTTCCAGCGTTGTGTGTTTGAGAGTTGTGGTAGGATGCACATACCACACTTCTATTTAAAAAAGAAAAAGGAAAAGACTGTGATACCTTGAACCAGCTATTGCCATATCCAGAACATTATCTTCCAATGGAGGCATTGTGGGAATTAAAAGCAGAAACCTGGACTCTTCTACTGTAAGCTATATTGACATGAACTCTAAATTTAAAAATAATTAAGAACTTTTGTTCAAGCTTATGAACTTCCATCTGACTTTTTTAAGTTTAAAATCAAATTAATAATATTTAATTTTATATGTTTTCCGATTGATAAAAATCATTTCCATTTTTTTTTCTTATTGTATAAATTGTTTATTGTTTAAATTTTAAATGATGAAATTTAGGTTGGGTATAGACGTTGCATAGATTCATTAGCGGTTGATTATGTTGAAGTTTTCACATTTGATTAGAATATATAGGTCAACGATGTTAATGCGGGCATCTTACAATGACAGCCATGGGGCCTTGGGTATTCCCTTTGAAATTGACGTTATCGATGATTTTGTATTTTGATCGATTGTGTTTAATTTGGATGTTTTTGACCGTGGAATCTGTGCAGCCGATCTATACTCAACATTTTAAAAACAAATTTATAAAAATAATCTGTGCAAATGTATTTAAATGTTAAATTTAAGTCGGGCATGAATGGCTATATAGTTTTGTAAAGTTATACTAAGGGAGGGTAATCTTAGGTTATTCATTTCATAGTTGAATTGGTTCAATGGATTGGATATATTTGTGTAATTGTAGATGTAGTATGAGATCCGCTACGGGCAGGATTATATATATATATGCCACACACCTTCTGTTTGCCTATGGCAAAGGACTGCAGTCCATTCCTATGTAGTTTTATGTTTATTGTTCTACTCACCAACAGATGTGACATTCCTGTTGGTGGAGAGACAATGTCTTCTCTAATTCTACTTGCTGTTCAGATGTACATTCTTGACAGTATAGTATTTTGTGTCGTCAGATTTTCATGCTACATTGAATACATAAATGTATCAGATGGATTGGTGCCGGTTTGATTGCGAAATATAATTGCCTAAGGTTAAATCAGGGAAGAATATTTTCTTTTCAAATGCAGATCTATGTAGTCTATTCATACTCGACTCCCTAAATAAATATTAAACTCATGGTTGTAATTTACTTAAATGTAAAACTAAAGATTAATAGAAAAATCTAAAATGGTGAATTTATTCCTCAAAATTTAAATGTTATTTTATATGTGTGTAAATAAATATTTTTATGTGTTAATTTCTGGCAGTGGCTTTTATTTATTTATATTTAAGATATAAATTAAGATATAGATTTTTATCTCTGCGTCTCCACTGAGCTAGTGACTTGGGCTAGCGATCTGAATATTTAAATAAAGTGGAATCTTAACAGTGCGTATCTGCCTACTCTATAAATTTTTCTAGGTTTAAATGCCTAGATGGTGCCCTGGTAGTTGCAGATACATAGATTCGATCTTCACTTTCATTTCAATCGTTATAATATATATATATATATATATAATGCTTTCACATTTATATGATATAAATAAAGTGGTTTTGGGTTAAACTGTGTGTTATTTTTGCTTTCTAATGTTTCGATGAAATATCACTATCATTGTCAAGGTTAACTTTTCAGAGAAAAACAGTAAGATCACAAATAGCAACGACATTGAGTGTGAGATAAAGAATAAAATTGAGTGTGAAGTAGTTGAGCATTCAGAATATATGAATTAACAAAACATTTATTTTCTTCACTTTTACCACTAATTGTTTTCAAGTATATATTGGAGATTCTTTGGCATATTTAGAAAAAAGACAAAATGTCTTATAAAATGTTCCAATAGAGATGAGAATATGAAAATTAAAATTTCTTTAAGAGAAGGTTCTTCTAAAATTAATAAACTTGAGATTTTCCAACACATGCTTTGACTAGATATTTAGGCCAATGCTTACAACCATTAACAGATAATATTCCATCGAGAATTAAGAATACAAGCCATTTTATTTCTGCAATAAAAAACTTAAAATTAACTAAAACTGATTTATTGATTACATTTGATGTTTCTTCTGTGTTTACTAGTATTCCTGTTGAAGAAGCTTTATCTATAGTAGCTCAATACAATAATTTTCCTGATTTTATTATTCCATTAGCAAAACATTGCCTCGAAAATACATTTTTATTCATCATTTTCAAAAGTATAACCAAATTAAAGGACTCTCTATAAGATCTCCACTGTCACCTGTAAATTGCTAATCTCTTCATGAATAATTTTGAAAGTCACATATTATATACAGCTACTAAGGAACCTTCTATTTGGCTCAGGGAATGTAAATGATACATTTGTTATATTTTCTCATGGTATTTATGCTTTAAACTCTTTCCTTGCTTTTCTTAATGATTGACTTTCTAATATTAAGTTTACTATGGAAGTTGAAAATAACAAATCACTTTTTTTTCTAGATGTTTTGATTGCAAGGAAATGTAATCACTCCTTATCAATATTGGTTTGCAAAAAATCTACCTGTACAAACAAATATCTTAATTTTAATTCTCATCATCATCCTGTGCAAATATTTTCTGTAGCAAAAAATCTTCTGACCAGAGCTTATTGGTTGTCACATGAAAATCATCTTACACAAAAAATAGAACTAACAAAAATATTCTACTTTCTAATGATTATAACAAAAACATCATATACAAGGCATTATTATATAGCATTGGTACTAAAAAAGAAAGAAGATAAAATTGATACTTCAACTAGTTGTATAGTGGTCTTATATTAAAGGAGACACTGCTAATAGACAAATTAATGTCAGAATTAATGATCATAAAAATACATTTAATCAGAAATTAAATACATCTGTAGAAATTGGTCACAAACCTGATTTTGATAATGCCAAATGGTAATTTGGATAAGAATGAATTGACTACCATGTGGGAGTTGAATGAAATATTATAAAGACCAACTGGTTTAAATAGAACTTATAAAACATAACCTATTTCAGCCTTATGGAGAGCACTTATTTTATCTCTTTCAAAGCAACCTTTATTGTTAAAGATTACATAGAAGTTTTCTGGGTCTAATTACCCAATGTGATTGCAAAGCATTCAATGTACAAAAAAACCAAAACAATTATTAATCTTGTTTACAAAAGGACACACTCCAGACAACAATTATATCCACAAAAGGATTACCATAATCTTTCCCAATGTGTATCTGTACATCGATCTACATGTCTCAACTGCTGAGAAGTTATCCATAGCCCAATGATCCCACCCCCATGATCCTGAAGCAAAGACTCAAGCTTCAGCTGAATAGTTAGACAAGTCCAGCATTGCACCAATTACCACAACAGGCAACGAGGTCCAAAGCCCAAGTCCACAGGACAACAAACCCTTAACCCACAGCCAAGCCATGCAAAGAACATTCTGGATATCTTTGTCTTCAAACTTATTTTATTTCTTTGTCTTAATATAAACTTGAAAACCATTACTGGTGAAATTGAAGAAAATAAACATTTTGTTAATTCACATATTCAGAATGCTTAACTACTTCATGCTCATACTCATTCCTTATCTCAAATTCAACCTTGTCACTATTTGAGATCCAACAGTATTTTTTTTGAAAAGTTAACCTTGACAATGGTGGATACTATTTCATCAAAACATTGGGAAATAAGCAAAAATAACACATAGTTTGACCCAAACACTACTTTATTTATATATATTGTACAAGTCAGTCAAAAGGTCTTTAGAGGTCTTCCTCACTCAATATACATTGCTTCAATTGTATATCAGACTCATTATCTGTATATATATATATATATATATATATATATATATATATATATATATATATATATATATATATATATATATATATATATATAAAAATTAGAGCGTGCTAATAGCTCTAAACAAGCTTTTTTTTTTATTTTATTTATGATAAATGCTACTACAAGAGAAGACATTCAAATCATTTTTATCTTGGATTGTCCCCATCCCCAGACCGATTTCGACCTATGGGTCTCTTCAGTGAGGAGTTGGGACCTTAGATCTAAAAAACCAACCCAAGCAAAGCATTTATCTAAAAGGTAATTGTTAGAAGTCATGTGACATCTGACTTGTTATTATTAATATATATATATATATATATATATAAATCTATATATATATATATATATATATATATATATATATATAAGTTTATCTATATTTCTTACTATAATTATAATTTGGTCAGGGATTAAACAATGGATAACATGATGATGAAATATTTAGAATTAATGAGGTTCAGCTATTTTAAATACTATGGCATTTCATTTTTCAGGTGATAACCCAACCCTTATTACTATTATTATTTTTCTTTAGAATGCTATTACTCATAACTGCTATTTAAACTTTCTTTTTGATAATTAATTTTTATAAAGGACACACATGCAAATATTACTCAAATGATAAAGTTTTATAATTATTTTGAAATGCTGCCAAGAATAAAGAAGACATTTTAACAAAAACTAATGCCGTAATAAAAATAATTATAAAATTACAAATGTATTATATTTAGAGCTAATTTATCTCCTAATGAAATAAATAAGCATTTTCTTTACAAATGCCACAATATTTTTAAAAATTAAAAAAAAAAAATGTAAACAAAGATATAAAAGAAAAATTATATCAAAAATACACAAGCAATTAATACATTCCTGGACAAGAAAAAATAATCAAAAAAATACCAATAAAGAAAATAGCATATTCTCATGTTTGAATTTTTGAGCCCATTTAATTCCACAGTTCAAAGTATGTGTTATATCAGTTTTTTGGGGGTTTGCTGTTACATGCATACCAACAATAGCTGGGTATATATTGTAATAAAAAGATTTGTTTCTAAGTTAACTTGTGTACAAATAAGTAACATAGGAATGCATTTGTCTGCAGGTTTGGCCTCTTGGAAAGTCTTGGCTATGAGAGTTCATTTTTTTACTGGTATTTCTTTGTTGTCTCTTCTTTTGTTCTTCAGAATATTATTCTAATAAAACTTTAGACAGATGGGAATGTACTTAAAAAAAGGTCAGCCATTTTCTGTCAATGATTGCAGTCAGCACTTATAATGTTAGGATCTACTCATTCATATGGGCCATTTTTTATAGAAGTTTTTTTTTTTTTCATTTCTCTATTGAAAAATTAATTGCTTCTTTACTCATAATTATTTATGGCAGAAAATGATTCTATTTTTTTAGAAATAAGCTTGGATTCTTCACTCTATGTCAGCCGCAGGCAGAACAAGAGAGAACACTGAAAGAAATTCATTTTTTTAGTCAAAATATCTCCATTATGTGACGGACACGAACAGGCAAATCAACAAAAATTTTACTTTAGATTTGTTTCATCTTACCTTTTTTATTTTTAAATAATATGATTTTTAACTTGGGGAAAAAATAAATCAACAACTTAATCTTTTTAACGATGCATTAAATCTGTTTATTGGCTAATGAACTTTTAAAAAAAAAACATTATAAGCTACTTTTTTCTCATTTTTTTTCTTTTTCATAGTTTAATAAAGATGAAATAATTGAATTTTCTTGGATTACATTACCATATAACCACACAGAGCTTTTCATATATATTGATTATGCAATTTAAACAGTTAAATTGTAATTTAAAAGAAATATAAGTTTAAAATTCTCCCGCTCTGTCTCTCTCTATTAAAAATGCCACTTTATTTCTAATTATGGGGCACTTTCAGGAGTTAGACCCATGTATATACCCTTTTACTTAGGGTAGACTGTACTTAAAAGTTAATTAAAAAAATAAATTAAGATAATTTATAAGTTCTATAATTGTCATAATAATGTTTATAGAGACTTAAAGTTTGTTGATATAAATTTATAAATAGTTAAAGAATATACAAAAGCTATGCCAAATATTTAAATTGTAAAATATAAGCATAATAAATTAATATTATATGCAAGTCAAAAATGTATTGAATATTTTGTTAAATAAGCATTGAAAAACCATTAATTTTGAATATAATATTTAATATTGAAATAAGTTATTAAATTTATCTTTTAAATTATGCTTAAATTATTTATTAAAGTTTTAATTCTTATAGTGCATTATATGTTTTTAATTTTAGTAATGTTATAAAGTGTCAAAATTTATTATTCCAAATTTATATTATTGTACTTAATATGTTTTCTTTAATATAATATTCTTGCAATTAAATATTTTATTTAGTTGATTTCAGACGGTCAATTCAAAAAAGTTCTACATTTGTCTGGAATAAACAGGTCACATGATTGATATATGTGTGTAATGCATACATGAATTTAGTGAAAGTTTTTAATTACTTTATAAAATTGTTACTAAAATTGAGACATTGGTACATGACAAAGATAAATACAGAATATTATTTAATTAGTTTTTAAAAGATATTTGAAATTTGTAAAGATAAAACCAAAAATGGATACTTTTTTTTATTAAATATTTGTTAAATTAGTAAAAAATTATTAAAAAATGTTATTTTAAATATTTGGTTAGTTTAAATATAATTATAAAATTAATTGACAATTAAATATTTCTTGTAATGTTAAATAAAAATGATGCTCATAAATATGTAAATGAAGTTACAATTGGGGCTGAATCAACCAATCAGAATTGTTTTTTTTTTTTTTTTTGAAGCAGGTATAAAAACTGCGTGTAATTAAAAATTGCTACGAGTCCGATAGTTAATCTTCTAGTTAATCTTATAGTTATACTTATTTTTAAAAAAATATTATTTTTTTTAAGTAATTAGTCAAGTATTTTTTAAATTTTAATATAATTTTCTTCTATAAAAGTAGAAAGATTAAATTGATATTTAATATAACTAATATGTTTGAGTAACTGAATAAAATTTCCTGCCAGTTATTAGAAAAAAGATTCAAGAGAAAAAACGCAAAGAATTATTAAAGCACAATTTTACCCAGTGCTATGTAAAAAATTATCTGTTAAATTTTGAAGAGTATTTCGAAATTGCAGACAGATATTATTTAGAAGTACATGTTATATAATGAAAATGTCTATAATTATATATTTTAAGACTTTTGAAAAAATAATTCAAGAAAAAACTATTGGAAAAGATTAAAGTATGAGTTACCTGTTAATTTTATGAGATATTTGAGATGAGGATATAAAATGTATCATACTCTCTCTAATAAATCTTTTTAAAATTTTATTGACATTATTTTTAAAAAAATCTTGATATTTTAAAAGTAAGCACAAATATCTATTATAAAGGACATATTTTTAAAATGAAAGATATTGGACAAATGAATATTGGAATATATTTTTAAAAAACCTGCTTAATATTACTACAATTATTTTCTTTAAAAAAAAAATGGATAATGAAATACACGATATTGTTATAATACAAATAAGTAACTTTCGTGCTAAAACTTGGATTTGTCTATTAATTTTATACGTATCTTATTGAAACATATATGTTGGAAATGAAGAGACATCTGAGTTTTATCCTAGGAATACACACTATTGAACCTGAACACAATGGGTGCGTTGGTTCTCGAATAAAATGAAACATACATATGTACATGGAAGGAAATAACTTACCTTTTTTAAAAATTGATTTTTGACTAAAGTATTGGATAAATAATGATCATTATTAAAAAATTTACAGGAAAAGGACTGTATTATTAATCTTTATCAACTGGATTGACATTACTTATCAAGATTTCTGAAGATATTTAAAACATTGACTTAACACTTTTTCTTTTATTATTGTGTTTTTGTTTTATGCTAGAAAAAAAAAAGCTTTTGATGATGTTCATTGCTTAGCAAACATAAATCCTTGGTCTATTAACTGAACTTATTATATAGAACATTTGTGAAGAGGAATTTATAAATTTTGTTATTTATTTAAAATATACTAACAATTAGAATTTTAATTTAATTATAAGATGTAGTAGAGGTTACATTTTTGATAGTTTGAATCCTAACAATATTAATATTGTTTTTTAAAGGAAAATTTTTTAAAAATAATTTTCTTAATAATTTTTTTTCGTTTAAAACATTTTAAAATGTATTAGTTTACACTGAATGAGTATGAGTGATTGATTAATTTTTATATTTTATGTAAAACTGGACCAGAAGACTTCAAAAATGTGATTTACAAATAGTAAGATCACATTAGGTAATTTTATTATAATTTTTTTTATACAATGTATATTTTTTTTTAAAAGTTACTTGGACTTTTAATGATATTTATATTATGCTACATAAATAAATGAACATATGGATACGTGAATTGATAACACTTATAGATTTTTATTAAGATATATAAGCTATGAGAAATATGCATATATATTTTTTATATCATAAAGTTCTTTATAACTTTATAAAAAGATCATAATTTTGATATGATTCTTTTCTAGATAAATCATATGATATTTATTTTCAAGACATGGATATTGAATGAGTATTTTAAATCAAATTTCTTTTGTATTTGGGAATAAGTTTGTATGTGGAACATTTTCTTATAGTAGTTATGGTTTGATAAAGTGATATGTAACTTTATTATTTGGAAATTTGTTTAGTTACTTTACGATGTTAAATGTCTAAATCTATTTGAGATTATTTAAATAGTAGTGACAAGGGAGTAAAATAATGAAACCTTGAATGCTTATATAGTAGGATGTGTTAAGAAGATAGGATAATTAGCCTATATTATATCTGAGAAGTTATTATGCAAATACTCATAACATAGCCCTGTACTTTGTATGTATTTCCATGGACAGTGTTTTTAGATCTTTTAATGATTTTTAAGTGCTGAAAGATAGCCAAGACATTATTTTGGAGGTATTAGATGAATTCGTACCTGTTGTTTCTTGATTGATTTCCATGTGATTTTTTGAATTATTTTATACTATTGAGTCTTTACTCTTGTTGTTCCTTCATATCCTATGCATTGTGTCACTATCAGAATTTTATTAGCAAAACATCATGTAGACTAGTATTTTTGAAAGATGAATAATAGATAATTTTAGAGAGTTGATTTGTTTAAAAATAGGCAAGATAAGTTTTTGATATTATGAAGAAATACAAATGATGTTGAATGCATAATGTTAATGGTGAATATGACAAAGGAATCATAATTTTTGACGAGATATTTTTGAAATATTCTTGGTGATAAAAAAAATATAAAGTATTCACAATTTATACTTTCAAATATTTTTTTTTGATATCTTTGATTTCCAACATTTGATAAAACAATGCATATTTTTAGAGTGAAACATCAAATGGAATATATTACTGTATGATGATTTAATTTTTTTTTTCATATTTGATATTTTTAAACATGAAACACACATCATAGAAATAGAATGGCGCCAAGCAAAATTTACTATTAGTTAATACATGAATGAACATTATTTTAGAATTTCCTTTAATTAACCTAGAATAAGCTAATACAATATTGTAGGATAAGTAACAAAATATTTTTGGATAATTACTACAGGATATATATTTCTAATTTTTAAAATCCATAAGTCAGAGAGAAGGCTTACCCATTTCCGATTTTCGAAATTGTAAATTTGTAAATTCAATCTTTCTTTTATTCTATTTTGTATATTTTCTTTTTCTAATTTTAATATAATATCGTAAGTATTTGTTTTAAAACTGGAAATATTTTTTGTATATAATTATTTTTTAATATAAAATAAATTTATTAAAGTTGTTGTTATAAACTTATTGTCCGTGTTATTATTAATTTCCTTACCTCCACAGAATCTAATTTTACAGAATTTAGAACTAAACATATTACATATTTTGCGCATTATGATTTAAAAAAATGTTATTGATTTAAACAATATTAATCATTATTCAGAATATTACACAGCAAAATCATATAGTACAAGATTATTTTTGGTTATAATTTATTATTAAAAATACTGCCATATAATTAAGTATATTTCTTATTGTGGTCTGCAGAAAGAAGTTTGCTATTAACTGAAAAGAGACCCTTTGATTCCTCATGGAAGCCTTAAAGGAACCGAGCAGGGCAAATTCCTAATATCAACTCCATACGTTCTTATCGTTGCAGCTGTTAATATTGTAAATTATCTGAGTAAAAATTGCCTTAGTGTTTAAAACTTAAAACAACAATTGTCTAAAATGATTACAAACAACAATCATCATTACTACAGATTTTTAACAATGTGAAATACTTCTGAAACATTTCAATTGTAACCTGATACATAATGATTTAGACTTTAGTGACAATAATTGTTTTAGTTTACTTTTTACATGCCAACAAGTGGGCACTGTAATTAGACAACAAAATACCGTAAATTGATATTATCACTTGATAAATCGTTAATCTACCAACTTTTTAATATAATTTATTCTAGTAAATCAATTTTAATAGTTACATTATAAAATTTATCCCCAATTCCTTAAGGTTAATACAATAATGATTTAGAGATTGGTGGTGTAGATCTCAATCATAGTCGTAACCTTTAATATTGGCTTATTTTACATAAAGATTGCCCAATTACTTACCGAGAGTTATTGCCCACCACTTATTACATATTATCAAAACAATAGACAATGTAAGTTCATAAATTTATTTATTGATTTTAAATAATTATTCTTTAACAATTTACTTTTTTTTTTATTGAAAAATTCAACAACTTAATATATATAAATGATATATTTTGCAGGTTCATCCGTATACAATTTTTATAATTAATATATCAACGTTTCGAGTTGGTTACACATGCATGGATGAATCCGCGATTTATATATGTAACCTGTGAAAATCTTCGTATCAATATATATATATATAAGTAATCAATAATTTTCTTCATTTACAACTTTCAAACAACGGCAATGCATTATACGTAAAATGGCTTTTTTGAAACTTTTATTATTTAATCCGTACAGCATAGGATTCAAAGCCGAATGAGAAAAAGCTAAAGTATGTGTAAATTGGTAAACCATTGGATTAAAATGAATGAAGATTCTTGTGGGAAGAGCTAATGAACCAGGTGCCCAAAAAACCAGAAAAATAATATAAATAGCAAAAAGGATTTTTGTTACACGAATATTTTCTTGTTTTCTTTTTTGAGCTAATGACATTTGGGTCGACTCCATATCTTTTTCCGCTTGCTTTAATTTTTTAAATATTTTAAAATAACATACTCCGATTACAACCATACACGGAAATTGATTTAGAGCTAAATATATAGATAAATAAATAAAATCAATTACATCATCTTTAAGAAAACAAATTTTGCTATACGGTGCATATGTGTATTTTGCAACACCAAAAAAGGGACAGCTAGCGAAAAATAAAGAAAGTGACCAACTTGTTATAAACATTATAATTCTATTTTTATGACTAAAAAGAATTTTTCCTTGGCTAGAGTCATTTATCATAACAAAATAACGGCTTAGGGCTATTAATGTCATTGAGTATACTGACTGTGAAACGCAGAAAAATAGTATAAATCCTAGAAAAGAACAATACGAAGGCGAAGGGGAAAGGCCTGCAATTTCAAAATAAAAATAAGGAGCACATATAACAGAACAAATAGTTAAATCAATGACGGCTAAATTTCCTACAATCACATTTGAAGTTGTTCGCAACTTGGGAGTTAATAAAAGAGATAGTAGAATAAAACTATTCCCCAAACTTCCAACAATAATTATGAAAATGTAACATTGTAAATTAATCCATAATGAAAGTAAATTTTGAGAATATTCAGTGTTACTTAGATTGGCTGAGAAATTCATCTATTCAACCACCATAAAAATCTTAATATATATATATATAATTGTCGATAAATATGATTATCCTTTACACATAGAGTTGAAAATTGATAACAAGTAAGTAGACAAATATAAATACAAAATAAGCTAAAGAAAGTAAATATAAGAAATTTTAAGTGTAACATTGTATAGGGTTTAGTAGAATGAAAGTATATGAATATTATCTATCTATCTATCCATCTATCTATCTATCTATCTATCTATCTATCTATCTATCTATCTATCTATCTATCTATCTATCTATCTATCTATCTATCTATCTATCTATCTATCTATCTATCTATCTATCTATCTATCTATCTATCTATCTATCTATCTATCTATCTATCTATCTATCTATCTATCTATCTATCTATCTATCTATCTATCTATCTATTTCTGGAAGGTAATAGTTTTAAATTATAATATCATATTGTTATGTAATTGAACATTATTCCATATAGTACATTTTTGAAAAATAAGTTATGCTACCCATATACGCACACATATTCCACACACATATATATACACATATGAAAAAATTCCACTGCATTCCAATAACCTAAATTTCTTATCGTGGAGGTGATTTGATATTTGAATATTTATTTCAGTATACTGTTATGTACTGGAATTATTTTCATATATATATATCTGTGTTATTACTACAATGAGGCTAATGTTTATTTTATTTTTGTATAAGCCAAATAACACATTTTTATTTATTAGCAATTTAAGATCGTTGCTTTTTTTAAATTTCAGGCATTTTATTTGAATTAGTTTGTGTTTCAATATTTAAGATCTAATAGCTACAGTTTCAAGAAGATACATTTTTGGGCTGACTATTTTGAAATGCAAACTCTAATACGTTAATTGATAGAGGATGTAGTTGAATTTTTTAACTGATGGGCATGGAGATATAGGTCATACGCCAAAATTAAAACTAGTATCATGTTTTAATAAGATGGCACCGAAGAGAGACTTTTCAGAAATTTGCAGTAATACAAAAGTAAGGTTATTATTTAAAGACAAGGGTAAGAATCATAAAAAGTTAAGTAATTGGGATAAGAATCATAGAAAATGAAGTAATTATAGACCAATAGTGATAACATAAGTGTTATATAAAGTTTTAGCATATATGGTGGTAGGAAGGGTAACAAAATGGATGAAAGAAAATAAAATAGTGGTAGAAATGCAAGGAGGTTTTCATTTGGATATTGGATAGGTGTATAGGAGATAGTTTATTTGTAGTTACAAAACTTATAGATAGAAGTAGAAATACAGGTATGCAGTTATATATGATTTTTATAGATATAGAGAAGGCATATGATAGAGTAAATAGAAATAATTATGGGTAAGTTTAGTAAATTTGGGAATGTTTGGAGTTTTAGTGGACCTTATTAGGAGATTGTATGAAAATAATTACTATATGTATCAATTAGGGAATATAGACAGTTAAAAATGGGGTGAGACTAAGGCAAAGATGCCTTATATTACCTATTTTGTTTTTGTTGTATTTGAGAAAAAATGGAGAGAGCAATAGAAGACTAGGAAGAGGGGTAGAAATACCATTAATAGGTGACAAGGGAGTATATACATTATCAGGTCATTTATTTGCAGATGATGTCTTCTTGTGCACAGAAAGAAGGGAAGATATGGAAGTTATGCTGAAGACATGAGCAAGAGTGGGTAAAGAGATGGGAATTAAATTTAGTGGAAAAAAAGCCAAAAGTAATGACGATTAATACTGAAGAAAGAGAAGATAAAGAATTTTTTATTAGGGGATATAAAGTTAAGTGTGATGAATAAATATATCTGTTTGAAAATCGTCTTAAGTAATCAGAGAAATTGCTTGGATGAATGGGAGAAAAAATTGATAAATGAAGCAAAGAAAAGAAAGGGATTGATAAAGAAATTGTTTTCCTATCATAAATATGATGTATCTAGAATTGTATGGAAGGATGTGATAATAGCAGGGTCAACATATAGTAATGTTGCTTTATGTATTAGTAAAGGGGTGTTAGATTACTTAGAAAAAGTACAAAGACAAGTAGAAAGACATGCATTAGATGCAGATGTGTGAACAGCAAAGGAAGCAGTTCAAGAAACAATGGGATAGTCAAGTTTTTATATGACAGATGCAAAAAGCAAAATGGAAATGTTTAGTAGATGCAGTTAATGGATAATAAGAGAATAGCCAAAATATTATTTAATTGGGTTATGAGTAAAGGGCATCAGCAAGATGGGTGAGAAAGATAAAGTATTCTGAAGATTTGGATAAAGAATTTATGTTAGTATACTTTTACAAAAATGGTATGATTGTGTTAGGAGAATTATTGAGGCTTATAGTGGCAGGGAATGGGATAGAAGAATAGATGAATTAATAAAGAATATAATTCAGAGGGATGAAGAACTAGTGTGGGGAAGTAAAAAAAGTTTAAATATATATAGAAGTAACCAGAATATTGGGCGCAACATAATTTATGATAAATAGCACGAAAAGTAGTTTACTGTTTAAAGCTTGAACATGATCCTTAGCAACAAGGAAATGTACCAATAAGTGGGAAAATGTGGGTGATTTAGTATGCAAGTTGGATAAGGAAGGCATAAAAAATATTAGGCATTGATTAATTGAAGGTAAATGTCTGCAAGAAGAAAGGATACAAATAATAAAGTTGTGGAAGAATACATATAAACAAAGTGCTTATACAGAAAATGGATTCTTGATTTTTATGCAGGGTTCGGGAAAGGATAAGGGGGATTTAGATATAAAATCCATGGAGTAGACAAAGATTCTATTGTGAAAATGAGATGGAGAAAAATACAGCAGAATATGGAGAAAACTTAGGGTGGGGAATAAAAAGGAAAGGTAAAGTGGCTAACAGGTTTCTCTGAGCATAGTGGCTGAGGAATTCCTGACTATGAATAAGGAGAAGTTACAACGAATTGCATCGCATTGCATAAAAGTAATTTGATATGTATATACACACATATGTGGCCCACATCCTCCATCTGCCCCCACACATATATAACGGAATTAAATTTTAAAATAGGTTTTTTAACAAAATGTTCAAATTGGATGAATTAGGTATATAAGTTAAATAAATAATTTCATTACTCTTTTTTTTTTGTCTATTTCTTATAAACCAATTCTATTACATAAGGTTAATAATAGATATCATTAATTTATTATAATCTTTAGTTTAACTTTATATTTGTATTTGATATTCTTTTCAGGCTTAAGTAGTTTTAGAAACTTATTTTAGATAACTGCAGCCCAATCTAGATAATAGTCCAAGTAAGTTGGTAAATTGATATTTAACTACTTTTAGCTTTAGAATAAAACAAAATTTTATTATTCACATCATTGATAAATAATGCATTTTTACTGTTATTTCCTGGAGGATCTTCTATGTGTATCATAGTAATTGGAGGCAGAGACAGAATAAAGGGAAAGTTATTTATAAAAAAAGAGGATAAGTAAATAAGATATTTATTATGTGTAATCTTTGTTTAAACTTAGTACAAATTTGTAAGGTCAATGTATATATTAAAAGGTCTATTTGTACATATTGTAATGTGTCTGTATAAAAGTTTAAATTGTTAAGCAACAAATTATCAAAAAATATATTATATAAATTAATGAATAATACATCTGTAGTATAATTTTTATTACACAGCTCTCATGAAAGATAGAGACTGGTTTCTATTCACTTTTAATATATTTGTGAAACCTGTAATCATAGACGTATGGCTAAAGATGTGAAAAAGATATCCGATCCCCAAGATAGACAGTTTATACTAAACCAAACCGCATCAGTTTAGTCCAGATCACAACTTTTTACACATATCATTATCATTTCTCTGTTTAAATAGATATCCATTTATAACAATTTAAAACAGGCAAAAGTCACTATATATATATATATTGCCACACACAGCAAGCTAGAGTAATCAATGGATGCCAGAAGGCTTGTGCATAAAATCCCGAATCTAGTGCCTACTCATCCAATATCCCCAGACTAGTTTCTGGCTTATGGCCTTCGTCAGTGAGGAGCCTTGGATCTGAGAGTACTGCACCTAGATCTTAGGATCTAATGAAACCCTCCAGCAACCACTTTTTATCTCCATTTAATTACAAAACTATGAGTCTTAAACTGAAAACACCTTAATGTTTTCAATCCAAGCCCATTAGCCTATATAATCATATGGGTCTGAACCCACCACTATCCTATTAGGCAGGATTGGTTTTAAGCCAATAAACATCACATGACCATCACCTCATATGCTTGTGTATAACTGTTGTTAAAACAGGCAAAACTCACTATATATTCTGCCACATACAACAAGTTAGAGTAACCAATGGATGCCAGAAGGCATATGACTATATGACTATATAGGCTAATGGGCTTGGGTTGAAAACATTAAGGTGTTTTCAGTTTAAGACTCATAGTTTTGTAGTTAAATGGAGATAAAAGGTGGTTGCTGGAGGGTTGCATTAGATCCTAAGATCTAGGTGCAGTGCTCTCAGATCCAAGCCTCCTCACTGATGAAGGACCTAATCCAGATACCAGTCTGGGTTTATTGGACGAGTAGGCACTAGATGGATATTTTATGCACAAGCCTTCTGGCATCCATTGATTACTCTAGCTTGCTGTGTGTGGCAATATATATATATAGTGTGTTTTGTCTGATTTAACAACAGTTATATACAGGCATAAGGGGTGGTAGTCATGTGATGTTTATTGGCTTAAAACCAATCCTATCTAATAGGATAGTGGTGGCTATGTTTATTAAAGAACCAAAGACACCAAAATGTATGGATACTGAACTGGGTTCAGACCCATATGATTATATAGGCTAATGGGTTTGGATTGAAAACATTAAGGTGTTTTCAGTTTAAGACTCATAGTTTTGTAGTTAAATGGAGATAGAAGGTGGTTGCTGGAGGATTGCATTAGATCCTAAGATCTAGGTGTAGTGCTCTCAGATACAAGGCTCCTCACTGACAAAGGCCATAATCCAGAAACTAGTCAGGGGATATTGGATGAGTAGGCACTAGATGGGGATTTCATGCACAAGCCTTCTGGCATCCATTGATTACTCTAACTTGCTGTGTGTGACAATATATATAGTGAGTTTTGCCTGTTTTAACAACAGTTATACACAAGCATATGAGGTGGTGGTCATCTGATGTTTATTGGCTTATTACAATTTAACTGAAACGTGTCAAACATTGCCCTCATATCTTTCCACAAGGTGTTAAACATGGATAGAATCCAGTTGTGTAGTGACCATTACACCACATAAATATTATTCATTAAGTGGAAAATCTCTAATCTAATAAATAATTAATAAAGATTATTGATATACTTCCTGTGAGTGGTTTGTGTCAAAGTTATGAGGGCAATAAATTTCACACTTATCAAGTGAACTGTAATAATTGGGTATCTGTCTATCTATCTATCTATCTATCTATCTATCTATCTATCTATCTATCTATCTATCTATCTATCTATCTATCTATCTATCTATCTATCTATCTATCTATCTATCTATCTATCTATCTATCTATCTATCTATCTATCTATCTATCTATCTATCTATCTATCTATCTATCTATCTATCTATCTATCTATCTATCTATCTATCTATCTATCTATCTATCTATCTATCTATCTATCTATCTATCTATCTATCTATCTATCTATCTATCTATCTATCTATCTATCTATCTATCTATCTATCTATCTATCTATCTATCTATCTATCTATCTATCTATCTATCTATTAAAAATGGTTAATCTGGTCAACTGATGCATGAATTTTGGAGATCATAGTTTTTCATGTCTTTACTCATATGTAAACAATTATACCCCTTTGTAAGATGGTAAAAGTAGTTAGAATCTAATCCCTTCTTTGTTAGAGTGTGGTATATTAAAACAGAAATATAATGAATGACTAGTAAAAATATTAATATATTTGCATCAAATGGTTTGTGCCAAATTTTTGAGGGCAGCAAGTTAGATATTTATCAGTTAAACTGTAGTAATTGGCTACCTATATATACTGAACGATGATAAAGATATGTATAAGGGATTGTAATCCGGTTTAATGGATGAGTGCTGAATTTAGCATGAAATTTTCATGATGGGCTCATACACTTCCTATTGTATGTCTTTGATCATATGTTTATGATTACATTCCTCCACAAGATATTAAAAATAGATAGAAACTAGTCCCAGTCTTAAGTGAGAGTGGTGTAGTGAAAATTACACTACAGAAGTATTATTCATCAAGTGGATAATCCCTGGTCTAATAAATAGTTAATAAAAATTTATATATATATCAAAACTACCCCAAATCCAAAATTAAACCAGACCAGCATAAAAATAATATAAAAACACAACCTAAGGTTTCACTGCTACAAGCAGACTTCTCAAGTGTAAAGAACTACAAAAACTACACAATATATATAATATTAAAAACTACCCACAAATCCATTCACTTCCCATCCACCCTTAATATTAAAAGAACTCTTAAATAAGTTAATTGCTTCAGAATAATAAATGTTCAATAATAAAGACTCTTTAATTCTTCTTTTGATTTCATTTCTCTCAAAGAAGACAACCTTAGCTTCATCAAAATCAATAGTGTGGCCTGTATCTTTTTCATGGACATACAAAGCAGAACTAAGATATCTATTTTTAACTCTCCTTTTATGAACCTTTATTCTTTCATTTAAACTCAAACTACTCTGACCTATGTAAACCTTCTTACAAAATAAACAAGGAATAAAATATACTACACCAGGAATAGTCTTTCTATCAAAAAACTTCTTTTGTATTATTTAATAAATTATTCAATGTAACACCCCTTTTCCAAGCAATTTTCTTATTTCCAAACAATATACTATTTCTACACACAATTTTATAAGAAGACAATTTAAATGGCAAAGAAATAAAATCATATTTTTCTTTAACCTTTACATCCTTACAAATATTACTATTAAAAAAATACTTTTAACAAATTTATCAGAGTATCCAACACTCAAGTAATGCTTTGTATGTCCATGAAAAAGATACAGGCCACACTATTGATTTTGATGAAGCTAGGTTGTCTTCTTTGAGAGAAATGAAATCAAAAGAAGAATTAAAGAGTCTTTATTATTGAAAATTTATTATTCTGAAGCAATTAACTTATTTAAGAGTTCTTTTAATATTAAGGGTGGATGGGAAGTGAATGGATTTGTGGGTCGTTTTTAATATTACATATATTGCATAGTTTTTGTAGTTTTTACACTTGAGAAGTCTGCTTGTAGCATGGTAGTATTGATTTTATATTGACTAGTTTAGCTTTATGCTTGTAATGTTTATATATATATATATATATATATATATATGTATAAAGATATATATAACTATATATATATATATATATATATAGTTCTTTATTCTAAAGACTCAATTTCTCTTGAGCCCACATAGTTTATAAAGTTTCATGTGGTATCTGTAGAGCTTCATATGTAAGTATAAACAATACTCACATCAGTTATAGAAGACATGAACATGCTAATGCAATTTTGAAGCATTCATTTTCATCAACACTGACTCCATTTTATGAATACAGATTATAATATTGATTTTTCTAACATCAAAATCCTATACAGATGTGACATCCTTCAATAATGCAAGATAAGACAAAACACTGAAATCCTTAAAAGACCAGAATGTATCAACAAAACATGAAGGTAAGTGTAAAATGTGTTCAATTTGGAAGATTTTAAAAACCATTACTCTAAATAGTTTCTGATTTTTATTATGTTTATGTTTTCTACTTTTAGAACTTTCATTCCTGTTGTATATAAATGTTTACAGGTGCTCTATAATTATTTGTATAATATTTATTATCCAGTAGATGGCCGGTGTAACAGTGACCTAGCTGAAACATCGGTATAAATTTTTACTACAATAAATGTTATACAAATGAACCCAGATAATATATCATTTATATATCTATAAATTGTAACTGTATGAAAGGAGGTTTTATTACGCTCCAAGAACTGGGCACCAAAATTTTTAAGTGTAAGAAAGTAGGGGATCTGTTTGATAATGCACCACGAGTTTAAACAAGCTAAAATGTAACTATAAAGAAGAGATTCAGGTTAATTATTCCTTAAGAATTAGTTTTAATTTAAAGAAAATAAATGTACAATAAGACATTTTATAACAGAACTTTATATATAAAATATTATTATATATTGATTAATGAGACTTAACTATCAGATAAATTTAATCAAGAATCAAATGGAAATTTTGTTGAATTCAAATTCTAATCTAATGTTTCAATCAATTAATCATTTTCAACATTGGGATAAAATATATGAAAATAATGTTCGAAGTATATTAAATCTTGATTTGAATATCTTAGAGTAAGTTAAATATATGAATTAGCTATTATAATCTGTGACACAGAACCTTTGATAAGAGGGATGTTAATTAAAAATATACGAAGTCAATTTGTAATGAATAAATATGTTATTTACACCATTATGAGAATAATAAATTAATTAATTTTCTTTTGTTTTTACAGAAAACAAAGAGTGAAACATTGAAGCAAACATAAATTTAAATGAAGTTCAGAATCCAAAAGAAGCTATACATGATAAAGAACTAGCATATTATATGATAATCTTATACATTCTAAACATCTATAAAATAACTTTCTTGGTTTAAATCTTTTTAGTAACTTGGATTTGAAGTAAAAGAGGAAAACTATTATTTTATTAAAATCCACAAGAAAAATATATTGAAAAGCGTAATAGAAAAACATTTCTAATTTTGGATTGTCAATTAGTAATTGTTTTTCATGCAATGTTAAAAAGTACAATAATATGTGTTTATATGAATATAAACTCTTTATTTTTCATCTATATCAAATTAAAATCCACAAAATAATCTACTTCAATATATATATATATTTGTTTTATTAATGGGGGGTGTTTTTCCCCACCCCCCGCAAGAGGAGAATATTTTTTTTTAAACAAAAAAAAAGGGGGGAAATAATTTCCTTCTTTTTTTTTTTTCCTCCCCTCCTGCTCAGTTTTTTTGGGGTTGTTTTGTTTTGGGAGGGGGGGGGGATAGAGATAGGAGCTCTGGGTGTAGGCTGCCTCTCCTTTGTTTTTATTAAATTTATTTTTTTTTTGGAGTGTGGGTTTTTTTCACCCCTCCAGTTCTTCCACCCCTCCTTGGCTTTTGTTTGGTTGTGGGGGTTGAGTGGGGGGCGGCCCCTTTTGTTTGCTTGGTTTGTGGGGTTGGGTTGGAGGATTTTCCTTTTCTGAAAAAATTACTCCACGCTTTGTTTTATATTTTGGTTTTTCTTTGGGCGTTTTGCGTTTTTTTTTTTTTTTTCTTTCTCTTTCCCTCTCCTTCCCCCAAACCACCCCACTTGGTGGGAAGTAGGAGGAGGGGGGGGGGTAGTGAGTTTTGGTGTTTATTTTTTTTTTTTTTTTTTTTTTTTTTTTTTTTTTTTTTTTTTTTTGATGATTTTTGTTATTTATTTTTGTTATTATATTGATTTATTTTTGATTATTTTTTTTTTTTTTTTTTTTATTTTTTTTTTTATATTTTTTTTTGAAATTTTTTTTTTATAGGGATTTTGGATAAGGGGGTGAATATGATGGGGTTGGGGACCTTAGATATTATTAGGTTGTTTTGGGGGGTTTGTGGAGTTTGTTGTTTTTGGAGATTTTGGGTTTGGGATTTGGGTTTGGGTGTTGGTGTTTAGGGTTGGTTTTTGTTTTTTTTTCCTTTGCTCTCTCTTGCTCTCTTGCTTTTGGCTGTGGTTGACGTGTGGGGATTGGAGGGGGTGGTGGGGTGGGGGGGATTGTGGTTGTGGATTTTTATATGTTTTTTTTTTTTTTTTGTTTTTTTGTTTTTTTTTTTTTTTTTTGTTTGGGTTTTTTGTGTTTTTTTTTTTTTTGGGTTTATTTATTTTTTTTTGTTAAATTTTTTTTTTTTTTTTTTTTTTTTTTTTTTTTTTTTTTTGTTTTTTTTTTGGTGTGTTATGAGTTGGATTTTGGTGTTTTGGTGTGGGGTTGGGGGGGGGGGGGTGGGGGTTGGGAGTTTTTGGTTGTTGGGGGTTGTTTGTTGTTTTTGGTTTTTAAAAGTTTTTGTTAAATTTTTATAATTTTTTTTTGTTTGGGTTTTTTGTTTTTTTCTTTTGTTAAAGAAAAAAAGTGGGAAATAGTGTGTTGGGTGTTTGAAAGAGAATATAAGTTTTTTTTTTTTTTTGAATTTTTTTTTTTTTGTGTGGGGTTTTTAATATATATATATATAAAGAGAGAGAGAGAGATCTTTGGAGAACATTAATTATTTATAAAATGTCAAGGAATATCTTACTCGTTGGCATTCTCCACATATAAAACCGTTTTTTGTTTTGAAATCCTTATAAAAACTTAGATTTGAAATAAAAAAAATATCCTTTTATTTCACTGAAATCAAAAACAGAAGAGCTATTGTGTTGATTGAAAAACCTTGTTTTTTTTTATATATATTTATTTGTATTAACTTCGAATGCCAATTAGTAGTTGGTTTCCTGGCTACATGCTATCAGTGCTTACATAGATTTAATCTTTTTATTTCTATTTATAGAATAATTATTGTAACAATATTGCAATAAGAGTAAAGAATTATATCAGTAATAATATATTTTATAGATATTTATAAAATATATTATCATCATTATCTCTGTTTACATCGCTATAATCTTTTTATTTCTATTTTTTATTATAATAACAAAACATGAAAATATTTACTTCCACACACACACACACATATATATATATATATATATATATATATATATATATATATATATTGAGACAAATACTTCTCTATGTCTGAAATATATATGTAAACCAATAGGTGTGACCAGTTAAAATTCTATTTTTAAATTAAAATAGAAAATTTTGTAATTTTTTTAAAATTAAATTTGTATTATAAAAGTGTGATCTCATATATATATAAATGCATACAGATGAAGTTGGAAAATATTTTTGTTATTTATTAAAAAGTAATATAATATTTAATAAGAAAAGTGGACTTTGTAAATAAATTTTTTTATCTTATGTATGAGATTATTTTCAATATTGTACAACAATGCTTAATCTCCAAAAAAGTTTTAATGTGTTATGATAACAAAATCTAAAAGTTAAGTGGTGTCCACATAATGCATGTAATCAATGTAATCTAATGGGAATGCTAAAATGTATTAATTAATTAAAAACTTAGCTTATTTTTGAACTATGTATAAAGATGGCAATTAAAAACCTGACTTATTTTTTAAGATATTAATCTAGAAAAATGAAGAAATTTTGTGGGAGAACAATCAATTGTAATGTATATAAAAGCTCCCCAAAAATTATTGCACTATTCATTCAGTCATTAGATTCTATTAGAAGTTATATTCATTAGATTCTTTCAGACTGAACCAGTTAAGATCTGATTCTGCTATTCAGGCTGCATTCATTGCCAGCTAGAGTTATAAAATGAAAATACTAATTATTCATAGCGGTGAATAGGCCTTTCTCTAAACCTAAGTTTATCTGCCAGTATGTTTTCAATTTATAAACTCATAGAAATCTGACCTCTTGAAATGCCAACCTACATAAAACCTCACTCAACAAATGGACAATAAGATAGAATTACTAAAATGCACAGGACTATTTATGCCTACAATGAATTCTTGGAAAGAAAAAGAGACACACTGATGAACATTCGTGTAATATAAACTTTTGTATACCTTAAATATACCAGGTTTAGCTAGAATTGTTTTCATTATGAATATGCACATTTTAATAGCAATCTTATATTTAAATGTATTATTTTTTATTTTATGTATATAATATTTTATCACATTAATATCATTTATGAATGTTTTCCTATTCTTATTAGAGTACAAATTAAATTAGAATTTACTGTTTAAAAAATAATTATTGAAGAAATTCGTTTTTCTTTCATGGAGAGTTTTGATTATTAATGATGTCTAAATTTTGAATGAGTTGATTATTATTGTAAAGTTATACAATTCTCTCCCCTTCTTTTTTTTTAAATAGTTAAATATGAAGTATTTTTTTATGTAAATGAAAGCAGGTCTGAAGTCTAAATTCAGACAGTATAACTTTTAAAATAAGATTTGTAACGATGTTTAAAAAAAAATAACATTTTTTTTAAGTAGGGTTAATCAGTTTTTTTATATTTATGTGGAAATAGCTTGAGGTTTGTCAAGATATTTTCATGTTTATCCATAACAAGCTATTTTGTAAAAGTATTGATCTATTTATGTGTGTGGACATAAAATAAATTCATAAAAAAAATCACTTTTATTTTCTAGAGCTTTTCTTTTACTTCACCAGTGTTATCTACATCTCTAGACAGTTGAAATTATTTTGTGTTATCTCTGGTTGCCTGGATCATCTACTACTTAATTGCAGTCTGTTTACCCTGGTATGGCCTAGCTTTTCAATAGCTAGCATGCTCATTTTTTATATTATTGTTATATACTGATTAATTTTAAGAGCCTCTGATCTGCCAAGTTTTATCAAGCCAAGTTTCGATCAAGCTCTTATTTTTTTAAACCAGGTTTTAGTGACTTGAATTGCCAATCTCATTATTTATGCATGGTCCAGCTCCCAATTAACTCCTCATACTTTATTAATATTTAATCGCCTGATTATTTTCTGTACACACGAGTCTTTATAGTAACTGCATATATGTATATGTATCTGAGGAGATAAATTGAAAATTTCTCTTTCTTACTTCACATGTCATAAGAACCACTTTTTGAGGATTATTTAATATTATCAAATTAATTAAAATGGGGAGAATAATTTAACTCTCACGGTTGTCAGTAGATAAAATATTCTATCAAGACATCCATAGATGAAGTATTTATAAATATCTTTTATTTCCTTTATTTTCTTTTAATTTTAGTAATCTTTGTTATTATTAAATTAATTTAACTGATATTTGTTTGATGTTATTTGTCTATCAATTGTTTAGTAATTATGAGTGTCATATTCTAAGCTGCATTAGTGTTAGGGACAAGTAATATATTTTATGATAGGAATTTCTCCTCATTGTTAATGGATATCTTGTTACCCCAAATAAATTATCTAGGCTAATAGTAGACTAATAATTCCATCAAGTGACTGATATTCTATGGGATGAAGTAGATGTTTGGTACATAATTAAAAATTTATTTTAAATAGCACAGCTAATGTAGGAGGTGACTAAATTTAAGTTTGGTGGTTTATCCACATAAGCTATATTATAAACAATGGGGTTTTCTTGAAACAATTGATAGAACATATTAGGAGTAGATTGAAAAAAGTATGTCTTAAAAAGAAAATAAAGGGGCAGTCAGTCCTAGTAATGATATTTATGGAAATGGGAGGGTGTTTTATAGTAGAATTTTATCATTTAAGGAACTGGTATTAATAAGAAATAATCATAGATAAACAAATTAGCATTTCTGAGTGTAAAAAAAAGTAAGTTTAATTTTTTTGTTTTGAAATAGAAAAGTTTAGTGTGTAAAATTGAGGATTTGGTCTTACTTCCCTATATAAAGACAAACAAGTTCACAGAGGTACAAATGCTTGTTGAGAGGGTGAGGCCAATCTATCATAAAATAATGGCTATATTTTGACAAAGTCTGCATTATATGAAAGAAAAGGTAGACAAGGTTTTCAAAGAAAAGGGACAACAAAGGAAAGAGTAAATGTTCCTGTGTTAAAATCACAAAAAGAGAATGTAGCAGATCAGAAGAAAATATAAACCCCAAGAAATAAAATAGAAAAGAGGTAAGCTAGACTAATATATATATATATATATATATATTGTGCCAGGCATTATCAAATGTCGATGCACAAAATCTGCTGTAAAGAACATTACAACAGATACACATATAAATTTGTATATATTAAGCACAAATATATAAATGTGCTACATTAATAATGGAAGTTGGGTCTGAGCATTAAAATACCCACTCACACCATTTTAAAGTAACACAAAATATTTGACACAGAAATGTTGTACACAAGTACACATATAATAAACTCATGTATTTTTTTTTAAATTTTTCTTTTCTGTATATTTTTATGTGTCATTTTATGTATTTTGCTTTTCTCTGAAAAATTCAAATAGAGAAAAGCCAACTTTATTGAACAAATGGATCACCTGTTGGAACATATTAGTAAAATAAATAATTAAAGCAATTGTTCCAACATATTTGTATATATTTGTTTATTTTTTTTTTAATTACTTTTCTAAAAACTGTAATCTTATTCCATAATCAAAAAAAAAAGTTAATTGCTTTGACAAAAATCTGACCAAAAGCAAAATATTTGATAATAAATGGGTTTTTTTTTAAAGTGTCATAGCATCGGCCGGAACGTGAACCTGCAACCCGGGCAACTGCAAGGCAGTTGAGCTGACCTCTCGACCATCAATGCAAGACTGATAATAAATGTTGTAATTAAAATATTTTTTTTTATAGATAAAGTAGAAATTCTTTTGAATTGATATTAGTAATGAAGTGGCCTGAGTATTCAAGATGGAAACCAAACATTATATTAAACCCTAAAATGTAGAATTTAATCAGAAAAATAGAAAAGAATGTTATAATCTAAGTGATAAGGTAAATTAACAGGGTTGGCTGATTCATAGTTCTCAGAGGGCTATTTGAATTGGTTCTTATGAGTGGGATTGATAGGTTTTAGTCAGTGTTGTGGGATTCATTCTTTCTTTGGCATTCAAGTAGTTCACTACTTTGGCTCCGGAATTCTTCAATCATCTAGCCACTTAGAGATTAATCTATGGACTAGACTACTGCTGATATTTTCTAAGAAATCCAATAAACAGTTATTTTAAGAACTCTTGATTTCTTAAGGATTTAATGAACCATTCAAGATAGTGAATGAACATTTAAAATAATTATTGTATTATAGCAGATAGAAAATACGGAAAAATTTACCAGAGCTTCCACTAAAATGACCATGGGGTAGAAAACCAGCCGGTCCATCCTCCCTTTCTCTGTCCAAATTGCTGAGATGTGATCACGCCAGTTCCATATGGCCCCGATGATGACAAAAGCTGCATTGCCTATGCCCTAATGAAATGAAATCCTCACCGCACAGCTAGTTGAATTGAAATCCGCTCAAAGCCCAGTCAGGAGAAGATGAAGATGCCTACATAAGTTTCTTTTAAAAATATTGTATTGTTGAATTAATTTATTCTGATATTTCTGATAATTAAATATATATATATTATAATGGGATGATCCTTTTCAGGACTCGAGGAAGTCGCATCTAGCTATAGTTGGACTTTGAGTCTTCTTATAGAATGCCATGGATGATGTGATTTAAAATACAATCCAATTCACTCCTCTATTAATAACCTCATTACTCTCGGAATTTGAGCTCAGAGTAGAAATTTGCAATCGACTCTCTTCAGGCATTTCCACAAATATCCCATAGTAATAATAAATTTAATATAAGCTATATATAACTTCTTTATAAATATTAAATCACTAAGTTGATTTAACATATATATGCATGAGTATGTATATTTATAAATATTGGTTTTATAAAACAACTAAATAAAATAAACAAACGAGACCTGTTTAATTTTGAAATCAAGTTTAACACATTTTAATCAGTAATAAAAAGCAAAATACTATCACATAAAAACATTAAAATTTAGAATTATAATCTGTGCTTATATACACTAATAAATTATTTAATATTCAAAAAAAAATAATGTAATCATTTACATATATATATATATATATAATTTAAAATCATGCATATAATAAATACACATGATACATTATAAATCTACCTATTGTGTCATTAAAATAATTCAGTGTGTATTGTATGTCTATATACGATAATATCCATTCACACTAGATTAATAATAAAATGTATTCTGATATTAGTTATGTATGTTTAAAAATATATTATGTTAATTGTCATGTAAGATTCAATTTGGAATATAATAAAACTTACTTCCAAATTGAAATAATTTAAAAACGTTTATCTTAGTCATCTGTCATTTCCATTAGAGTATATATCAAAATATCAACATCTAAATTTTATTAAATAAATAAAAAAAAATAAAGTGTTCATCTTATCAGTTCTCCACTTTAATATACGAAGTAATTTTTCTAAGTAAATATAATTATCCACAAAGGAAATAAAGTTTAAGGGTTATTAAAATACACAATGAAGTAATCCAAGACAAAAAAAATACGGTTTTATATCCCTCCTTAGACGAAATAAAATGATGATGAATATTGAAACATAAAGTTCATTGATCATCCTTCGAAGAGGCAATCCAGATATTCATTCTTTAAATATTTGCGTAGTAAAATATTTAACATCTTCTTCAATATAATACTCCATTATTTTAAGGCAGCTTTTTAAATGAGAATTACGACGATTATATTTTAGGCATTGATTAAGTAGGAATAAATTTACATGTTCAGGTTTAAAACATCAGTAGAAATCCCTGGCATAAATTATCTAGCCAAAGAACATCTTTATAAATTTTTGTCTTCTTAAATATATATTTTGTAATCTCATTTCGAAGACGTTGATAACTTTTATAACCTTGTTAATTACAATGATTATTTTTTTATAGTTCTTTATAATATTCAAAGGCAGTAAATTAATTACTTGAAGCAGGTTTTAAAATATTGAATCTTTTTTTTTTCAATTTTTCTTAAATGTGTTCTAAATTTAAACACATTTAAATTTACAGATGTAGTTCTTGCCTTGATAACTAAATAGAAGATTATTGCTATAACAATATTAGTTCGTTTTATACTGGATTAATTTCAGCAAGCATATCACATAATCATGCTCACGCTCTTTATTGTTTAACATATACAACTTGTAATGAACCCCAAACATTTTTTTTCCTTTGATTCAACTGATAAAAATGCAATGTTGACTTAAGGCTTTG
Source organism: Epiperipatus broadwayi (assembly GCA_028023455.1). Taxonomy (NCBI): domain Eukaryota; kingdom Metazoa; phylum Onychophora; class Udeonychophora; order Euonychophora; family Peripatidae; genus Epiperipatus; species Epiperipatus broadwayi. The sequence continues at coordinate 135,710 of JAQFVV010013281.1, forward strand.
TCAAATGTCAAGTTTTATATTAACAAAAAAAAATACTATTAGTTAGAAACATTTTATTTATGTGTGTGTATAAATAAACTAGAATTATTCATTTTTAGAATTATTCTTTTAATACTAACTAGTTTATATATATATATATATATATATATATATATATATATATGATATATATATATATATATATATATATATATATAGCTGATACATGAAAAGCTTAAGATAGGTGTAAGTTATTTATATCTGTTAATTTGATATAGGCACAGTTAAATTCACAAAGAAACACAAATTGTTTTAGGTGAGGCTCATATGGTACTCTCACATTACCCCCATCCTTAAAAAGTTCAAATTTTATATTTACCATTAAAATTTGGACACTTAATGTGTGTCAAGGTATGCATTAAATATAAAGTTGTGGAGCTTATTTTTCTTTCCTGCTTTTATCAACCCTTATTATTTGCTCTATTTTTTTAACCCTGTCTCTTTCTCTACATTAAATATTATTCACTTTAAACAGAAGGATAAGGACATTTATATATATATATATATATATATATATATATATATATATATATATATATATATATATAGGGTTCTTTCTTTTTCTTCCCTTTTCTATTTATTTTCCTTTGATGGATTTATTGTCATGTGCATCTTTTATAGATGTCACATATATTTGTTTGGTAGTCTCCATCCTGCTTTTCTTTAACCTTTTGACTGTTTGACTCGTTCTTAATCGAGGCAATTTTTGATACATATTCGTAAATTCGTCTTTAATCGAGTAAATTTGACATCGCTGTAAATTGCTTAGTTTTTGGACTACGTTTACGGTTTTAACGTCATTTTTTAGAACGCAAAAAGTTTTATAATATACTGCCATCTATTGAATTATTTTACAAGTAAAAAATCAATTAATTGATGATTTATGTCAAACAAAAACTAAGCACTGCCTTTTCACATCTTTTCTTGAATCTTATTGGCTGTTGAAATTTTGTAAACAAAAGAAAATGGAAAAGCTCCGCCTTCTCATCATCTTTTCTTGAATCTTATTGGCTGTTAAAATTTTTATATGGCTGCCAAAAATTAAAAATTTACGAACGCTTTTGTTTTATTTTGAAAATGATAAACGAATGTTTTAGAGCATTTTAAAAATATTTTTTGATGAAATACAAATAAAATACAAATTATTTTCATATAATATGTCAAAAATAAATATTATTTTACAAAAATAGTTACGATTTTAGCAAGAATTATTTATTTATTGCAAAGTCGGGAAAAAAAAATCATAACGTGAAATTATGATTGCCGTTTCTTTTCATGTCAACCGTAACAAATATTTTTAAAATTAAAAATCAAAATTTATTTTTGAACAAACTTTCGTTTATTTTTATAATGTGAGAAATTACTAATATACTTTTTAAAAACGAAACTAAAGTGAATATATTTAAAAAAACGGTCAATAACTTTTGAAAAATTGATACATTATTTTGTGCATCGGCTAATTAAAAGCTTTGAGTGATACCACCAGCAGCGAATGAACAATTGGACAGTTAAAGGGTTAAGACTCATGGACTCTTTTGAGAACTATCCAAAACCCAAGAACATCCATCATTCAGCATGGATTAACTCTTAAAACAGTTTTAGTATTCAGGTATCCTAAGAATTAATTTTAATTGCTCAACATACCCTCATCAAAGAAAATTAATATCTCTTTTGACTTATATACATCCTTATACATATATATACCCATATACTTTTAAATGAAAACTTTTTTTACCCCCTTACCTATTCTAAATGATCTTTTCTTTCAATATTTTACTTTATACATAAGTAAAATGTGGCAAACATTATTAATTTGTTTGACCAAAATAGGGTTTTAAAGCTCTAGCATTGTAAGTGCCTTTAATGCCTCCCTTTATATTTATCCAGAATGCATTGGGACCTGTTTGCTTTATGATAGTAAAAGGTCCTTCATATTGATGGTAAAACTTTTGATATTTGCTCTCTTGGGGTTTACTCATCATATGAGGTGTTTTTATAAAAACTTGATCCCCAATTTTGAATTTGTGTGATTTCTTTGACTGGCCTTTTTTTTTACAAGTTGTTTATAAGCTTTTACTCTATCTTCTCTTGTATCCATATATATATTTATATATATATATATATATATATATATATATATATATATATATATATATATATATATATATATATATATATATATCCAGAAAACGCATGTGCATTGGCTTAATGCTGATTGCTATTATAGTTTAACAACATCATGCTATATAACATAAATGTTTTATTTATATATATATCCTTATCAAAATATATAATAATGGACTTACATTTTATAAGTGGTGTCAATATCAGATTGCATTATCATGATGCTTAACTGATCTACCATTATTACTTATTTACCAACCATAACTTGAACTCTAATAAACCTGTAAGTATTTTTTTATACTTTGGTTAACTTGATGCATTTTTATTGCTATTAATATCAACTTCAATTATTTATATACATATATACATTTATTCTCTTAAAAGAACAGCCTAATGGATTCTATTATTACCGAAAGTCCATTGTCACATCCCAAAGTCGTAATCTATGAAGTTCTTCCTTATATGTGTGCTTTACTTTTTAAGCACATCCATTAACATGTTCAATGGATGTGAAGGGACCTTCATAAGTATTACACAACCTATGGAATTGTGAACATTTCTGTCTTTTAGCTTGTATTATACATATCTTTATTATTGTCTGAAGACTTTTTATAATTTGTTCATCTTCAGGATTATGGTGATGCTTCATACACCATAATTTACACTTAAGACAATTAAATCTATTGCCTTCATTCATATCTTCTAAATTAAACTTTCTATTAAAACAACCTTCTTTTCCATTAAATATTATCATTGATAATGATATTATCAGATGGTTGTCATACAATTTATCAACACTTTGTTGATGAAATGTTTTACTTTTGTTTTGGGAGTAAAAACAAATATGGTGGGATGACTCAAAATACATTTCACTGTTGTATTCATCTATTATATCTTTAGATTCTGGAGTCATCTCAAGTTTCATGAGTTCATGATTTAACTTGTTATTAATACAAGAAATCCAAAGTCTTAATTTATCTAGACATTCAGTATTATCAGTTGACTGTGTTTCTTTCAAGTCCTGAGACTCAGAATTTAGTTTATATTTCACATGATCCATATCCTCTTCTTTTTCTAAGATTTTTGGATCATATTCAAGCACTTTAGTAATGCTGCAATGATCTTCTACTTCATTGCTCTGCTGTATGGAAAAATGATAGTCATGACAGTTTTCTTCTGAACTATTCATTTGAACTAAAAGTGGTCTGTTCTGGATGCTATCAATATATTCACAAATCTCATGCTCAGGATAAGTTTTGGATTCTTGGCATTGAATTGCTGTCGATATTGTTGATGCTTTTGTGTCATGAAGTCTCTCTACTTCATTGGCGGTTTGTTTCTTTTCAACAATATCTTTGATTTCTACTTGCATCTTTTCCTCAACATCATCAATATCTTTCTTAAACTCTTCTTTTATAGAAATTATGTCTTCTTTTAATTTCTTTTCCATATTATCCATATCAACTTTAGTTACCATATTATCATTCATTCTAGCCATTTCTCCCTTCATATCAGCATTCATTTTATTTATTTCAAAATTTATATTATTCATATCAGCTTTGGTTGCCATATTATTCATATCAGCTTTTATATCCATTATCATTCGGACCAATTGAGCCATATAATTATCACTTCCTTGAGGTTGTACTATTATAGCTTCAGTTACCTTTTGTGTTTGGGGTAACATTTGATCTGTCATATGAACTTGTGAAGGATGTTCAACTTCTTCTACAGACCCCTCAGACATTAGGACTTGTAAAGACCCTTGTTCATCACTAATTGAAGTAATTTCTATTTCACTATCTTTATTACTTAAAGATTCTTCGAAACTTTTTACTTCCATTATTATTACCTTTTTCCCACTTCTAGTTATCATTAACGAAAAAAAAAAATTTAAAGTTATATATAAATATAAGTAACTTTCCTTTCAAAGTAATAATTTAATATATGCCATAAGATTTCATGCTGTGCTTATGCCCTTACATGTAATTCTATTTTTCCTACTTTTATAAGATGTTATTATAATATATATTAATGCCCAAACTATAATCGTATTTATTTATTTATTTTAAAGAGACTGATTTATCGGTTTGCTACGGTTTATTTTATTTCAAGGTCTCTATTATTTATTATTCAGTGTTTTTACCAATTTACAACAAACTCATATAATTTTTTTTTAAACTATGGATTTAACTAATGGAAAACTACTGTTTCATGCTGTAAGTATGGGCGCCATGTATAATGGGACGATCCTTTTCAAGCCTTAAGTATGGGCGCCATGTATAATGGGACGATCCTTTTCAGGACTCGAGGAAGTTGCATCTAGCTATAGTTGGACTTTGAGTCTTCTTATAGAATGCCATAGATGATGTGATTTAAAATACAATCCAATTCACTCCTCTATTAATAATCTCGTTACTCTCGGAATTTGAGCTCAGAGTAGAAATTTGCAATCGACTCTCTTCAGGCATTTCGACAAATATCCCATAGTAATAATAAATTTAATATAAGCTATATATAACTTCTTTATAAATATTAAATCACTAAGTTGATTTAACATATATATGCATGAGTATGTATATTTATAAATATTGGTTTTATAAAACGACTAAATAAAATAAACAAACGAGACCTGTTTAATTTTGAAATCAAGTTTAACACATTTTAATCAGTAATAAAAAACAAAATATTATCACATAAAAACATTAAAATTTAGAATTATAATCTGTGCTTATATACACTAATAAATTATTTAATATTCAAAAAAAAAATAATGTAATCATTTACATATATATATATATATATAATTTAAAATCATGCATATAATAAATACACATGATACATTATAAATCTACCTATTGTGTCATTAAAATAATTCAGTGTGTGTTGTATGTCTATATACGATAACATCCATTCACACTAGATTAATAATAAAATGTATTCTGATATTAGTTATGTATGTTTAAAAATATATTATGTTAATTGTCATGTAAGATTCAATTTGGAATATAATAAAACTTACTTCCAAATTGAAATAATTTAAAAACGTTTACCTTAGTCATCTGTCATTTCCATCAGAGTATATATCAAAATATCAACATCTAAATTTTATTAAATAAATAAAAAAAAATAAAGTGTTCATCTTATCAGTTCTCCACTTTAATATACGAAGTAATTTTTCTAAGTAAATATAATTATCCACAAAGGAAATAAAGTTTAAGGGTTATTAAAATACACAATGAAGTAATCCAAGATGAGAAAGAATACGGTTTTATATCCCTCCTTAGACGAAATAAAATGATGATGAATGTTGAAACATAAAGTTCATTGATCATCCTTCGAAGAGGCAATCCAGATATTCATTCTTTAAATATTTGCGTAGTAAAATATTTAACATCTTCTTCAATATAATACTCCATTATTTTAAGGCAGCTTTTTAAATGAGAATTACGACGATTATATTTTAGGCATTGATTAAGTAGGAATAAATTTACATGTTCAGGTTTAAAACATCAGTAGAAATCCCTGGCATAAATTATCTAGCCAAAGAACATCTTTATAAATTTTTGTCTTCTTAAATATATATTTTGTAATCTCATTTCGAAGACGTTGATAACTTTTATAACCTTGTTAATTACAATGATTATTTTTTTATAGTTCTTTATAATATTCAAAGGCAGTAAATTAATTACTTGAAGCAGGTTTTAAAATATTGAATCTTCTTTTTTTTAATTTTTCTTAAATGTGTTCTAAATTTAAACACATTTAAATTTACAGATGTAGTTCTTGCCTTGATAACTAAATAGAAGATTATTGTTATAACAATATTAGTTCGTTTTTATACTGGATTAATTTCAGCAAGCATATCACATAATCACGCTCATGCTCTCTACTGTTTAACATATACAATTTGTAATGAACCCCAAACATTTTTTTTCCTTTGTTTCAACTGATAAAAATGCAATGTTGACTTAAGGCTTTGTCAAATGTCAAGTTTTATATTAACAAAAAAAATACTATTAGTTAGAAACATTTTATTTATGTGTGTGTATAAATAAACTAGAATTATTCATTTTTAGAATTATTCTTTTAATACTAACTAGTTTATATATATATATATATATATATATATATATATATATATATATATATATATATATATATATATATATATATATAGCTGATACATGAAAAGCTTAAGATAGGTGTAAGTTATTTATATCTGTTGATTCGATATAGGCACAGTTAAATTCACAAAGAAACACAAATTGTTTTAGGTGAGGCTCATATGGTACTCTCATATATATATATATATATATATATATATATATATATATATATATATAAATTATTAATCAATGTCTGTATTCCAATTATAATAAAATATATATAATTATTCAAAACAATACAATAATTAATACAGTAAAACAATATTTAAAAAAAAATATATATAATAGAAGTACTTTCAACTATTACAATTTGAATCTAGTTGGTAACGACTACATAGATAGTTGAAAGTACTTTTATTATATTTGTTTTTTTAAAATATTGTTTTACTGTATTAATTATTGTATTGTTTTGAATAATTATATATATATATATATATATTCTTATTATTAATCATTTTAAAAAAAGGAGAGAGTTGTCTCTCTCATATATATATGGAATTTACTGTTGTTTCAGGTATAATGATACAGCTATTACTTAAATCTTTTAATTCATTTTTCTATTTCAAATTTTAGTATTTTCAGCAAAGTTTGTAATTAGATATTTTTTTTTTGTTGCTATTTGTTTTTTTCTTGTTGTTACTCCTGAAAATTGTCATACATAAATATACATATGTATATATGCACACATACACTTGTAATATTCAGTAAATACGATGCCTCATGTTGAGTATCTAAAAATGTATTTATCCATATATCCTTTTAAGTTATTTTTTGTCACTGCTGCACCTTATGATGAGTGCAAAAAGGATTTATTTATTGTAAATTTCCTGTAAGCAAGTCTACTAATAACTTTATATTTAGAATAGTAGTGAGTGTATAATGGTGCTGCACGTGTATACATGTATAAGAATTTATCGTAAAAGGCAAATAGATACAGCACCTTATGTTGAGGGTTCTATGGTATCTGAGCTAACGCAACCTTATTGACATGTTTTAAAACACGAAATTAATGAAATATTTTATAGTGCAAATACGTGTATGCATAGTTTTTTTTTTTTTTTGTATATTATATTTGCTATCAATAAAACAGGTTTTAAAGTCCTGAGTAGAAGTGTATGCCTAAATAACCGATAATCTCTTATCTGAAAAATATAAACATCAAATCACACAAAGTATAATTTATTTCTACAGGGTAAAAAGCTCAGACCATTTATTATGAAACATTATAAATAGCTTTAGGGATTTAGTATTATTCTTATTCATTTAAAATTGTATTTGTATACTTATCTGCATCAAATATATATACGGGTTTGTGATAATAATTCATTTATTTGTTTTTATATCATTTTAAGTATGAAACAGTGGTGGGTATTTGGCAGTGAATAAATATTTAATCATAATATTAAATTGGTTCTGTTTTCATATTATTATTTATTTGATAAAACATACTCTTTCCTTATCAATTACATACCTATAATAACCATTTAATTTACCCATTGAAGACCTTAGATGTAGAGTGGCTGAGCTGGCCACATGGGATATCACTCTACTGGGATGTTAAATCTTATTCTCATGCACTGCTGAACATATGGTATTGCACATCCTTCTAGGAGAGGGGAAAATTCATTTTTATTCTTTTCTAGGAGTGGTGCAGAAAAGCTATCTGCAAATAGACTTTTCAAAGATGGGTATTTATCATAGGTTCTAAACATTCGGGCATTTGAGAAGGATATTAGCTAAAGGGGTATTTAATTGACAGGGTCCTGTCAATTCACTCTTTCTATCAGTTTAGCTGGAAGTACCAATATATATGAGTACAGACAATCAGCTAAATTGATATCTATTTCTTTTCCTGGTAAATCTTGATCACTTCATGCTCTGTGCAAGATTAGAAGCAGAATTCTGCAGGGAAGTTTGGTCCAGTACAATATATATATATATATATATATATATATATATACACCAATGTTTCAACCAGGTCATACTGATCAACAACTGGTAATAATTATTGTAAAAAAATTGTAAAAGCACTACAAACTTTAATGTAAAACAATAGTAAACATTCTATTAATAGAAAACAGAAATAATAAATATAGGAAATTATTTAGATTAATGAGTTTTTTAAAAAATTATTTCCAAATAGAAGGTAATTTGCATATACCATCATCGCTTGTTGACAATCTGACCTTTTGAAGATTTCAATGTTTTCTCTGATCTGACATTCTGGAGAATGTCACATCTGAATAGCATTCTTGTGTTAGAAAAATCAATACTATGACTTGTATCTATAATATGAAAAGATAGTGCTGCTGCTGATTGTTTCTCATTAATATGTTCAGCTTTTCTAGCATTGTTGTGAGATGATTGCTCTACAATTGCTACATAAAATTTCACAAACTCTATGGGCTTCAAAGGAGATTGAGTCTTTAGGTTTCAATACAATGATCTTAATATTTTGATTAAGTGGTATATGCTGTCTCTATATTGTAATGTTTTAGCATATGTCCAATGTTGTCTGAAATTCCTTTTATATAAGGAATACAAACTGTAATACATGTTTCTTATTTTTTCCTTTTCCCTTTGATTGTTCAGTTTGAAATAAGGCTTGGTATACTGTTGTATTACTGTAGCTATTAGCTAATAAGACATTGCTTATATTACTAATTTCATTTTCTAGATTTGATTTATCTGAAAGAAGGCTAATAGTTCTAGTGAAAAGAGTTTTTTTCCCATATGTCATAGCATTAGACAGGATATGAACCTGAAACAACCGTCTGCAAACAACTTCTTGCTAGCAAAGCAGTTGTGCTACAGAAAAGCTTTGATCTGTATGATGATGTGATGAAAATTGTAGATATCTGGCAGTGTGTGTAGATTTTCTGAAAATTCGAAAATGATAAACTATTAGTTTTCTTGGTGACAAGTTTATCAAGGAAAGAATGTTTCAGATAAGTTTCTGTTTCCATTGTAAATTTAATATTAAGATGTATATTGTTTATATGTATGAAAAACATCATATAATTTCTCTTTACCATGTTGCCATCCAAAAGGTTAAAGTTGCTGAAAGCACTACTTTTTATATGTTCTATAAATATATCAGCAAGTAACATTGAGATTGGGAAACCTATTGGTTAACTAATTTCTGCTTATAAAACTGTCCATTATAATCAAAATAGATATTTGAAAGACAATGATTTTCTAATTTAATAATATAGTCTGGTAAATTGCCTCATTCCAGAAATGATATTTAAAGCTTTGGCTATTAAAGCGTTGGAAAACAAAGAAGTAACAACGAAGCTGACTAGAATATTTGTATTAATTTTTAAATTTTTTATTACAGAAATAAATATGTATACATATTTTTATATATAATTTAATAGTTTGAATTATAAGTTTTATTATAACAGATAAACACCTAGCTAAAACATGAGTGGAAATCCAATTGCACTCACTGTTACAATTTTAGCACATCATCCAGGTCAAATCTTTACTGAAAGCAATATTTCTCTTCCCTAGAGTTATTAACTTTACTTCAGATAAATTAAGTCTAGAAGATGAAATAGGTCATATAAGTAATGTCCTATTACCTAATATCTATGGTAATAAAACAAGTAACCAAACCTTTATTCAGGCCCTGAACAGTTAAAATAAAAAGCAAAAAGAACAACAAACTATAAGAATTTCTATTCCTTATTTAAAAAGAACTTCAGACAATATATAAAGATAGCATATATCACTTATCAAACAATTAATAGCATTCTATTCATGTCTAAAGACTTAGTCCCTCTTAAGGTCTATGGTGTTTATGAAATTTCACTTAACATTTGCAGAGCTTCTTATATAGATATGCACAATCGTCACACCAATGCTAGAATAGATAAATGTATTAATGCAGTTAAGAAACATGCATCATCATCAGCACTATCTCTTCATGCTATACATAAATTCACAGTATTAATTTTTATAACACAAGAATACTATCCTGATATGACTCTCTTTAACAAATGTCAGATCAGAGAAGCTATTAAAGTCCTTAAAAGAACAGATTGTAACTACAAACGGTGATGATATATACAAATTATCTTCTATTTGGAAGAATTTTTAAAAAACTTATTAATCTAAATAATTTCTTATTTTTATTATTTCTGTTTTCTATTAATAGAATGTTCATTGTTGTTATATGTTAATGTTTATAGTGTCTCTACAATTATTTTCATCATATTTGTTACCCAATTGACCAGTGTGATCTAGTCGAAACATTGGCATATATATATATATATATATATTATGATGGTTGCCAACCATCGAAACATATATATATATATATATATATATATTATGATGGTTGGGGAAAATTGGTGAGTTGAGTCTTACTGTATCTGCCATATAGGGTACCATCAGTCCATTCGAACCTGAAAAATTTAAATAGTAGACAGATACTTAAGTTAAGATCCAATTTTATTTTATTATAGACCATTATGCCCCAGTCACTAGCTCATGGAGCAGCAGAGATAATACATATTTTATTACAAAGAAAGAAAGATAATAAAAAATAAGAATAAGCCACTTCCAGATATAACACACACAAAAAGATTTATTGACACATATATAAATATTTAAAAATTGAGGAATAAAGATGATCTTAAATTTGTTATTTTTATATTTAAAATTTAAATTTCTGAAATTCACACAGATGGATTTAATAAGAGTTTGTTTTATAATGTTGAGTATAGATATGCCACACAGATTCATTTGAAAAAGAAAATTTTCTATAACCCTTATTTAATCTTAGGCCAAAAGTTTGCAGTCAAACCAACACCAATCTATCTGATATATCAATGTATTGAATACAGCATGAATATGACAGCACAGTACCATACTGTCAGGAATACACATCTAAACAGCATGGATAAATAGAAGAAATTGTCTCTTGTCCACTACAGGAATGTTACATCTGTCTGGCGAAATGAACAATAAAATAAATAAATAAAAACTCCATAAGAAGGGATTGTGGTCCTTTTTTCCAACTTACCATCCCATTCCATAGGCTAAAGGAGTGATCCAAGCAGTAGGGAATATGTCTGCTTCCAATGGTCAATAAAAATGGGATTACTTTTCCCAAGTGCAGTGTAAAGGTGATCCTGCATGTAGCAGATCTTCATACTACATTTATTAATTACACTAATATATCCAATCCATTAACCCAATTTAACTGTGAAACAACTAACCCAAGATTAACCCTCCCTTAAACTAACATAAACTTAATGAATCTATATAGCCATCCAAACCCAACTTAAATTTAAATACATTCAAATAATTTAATTAATATGAAATTATTAAAGAAAGAAAAATGGAAATGATTATTAACTTAGCCAATTTATATATAAAATTAATGTAGAAATTTTCTTTAAGTCAGATAAGTTTCTTTAAAGCCAAGTTTAACTTATTTTGCTTATAGAAAATAGATTGAAACAGTCTATAATGACAAAAGTTCATACTTTCCATGGTAATTTCCTGGAGTCTGTTTTGTCCATTTTAATGATCAATCTTGTAGCCTGTTTGTTCTTTAAAATGGAGCTGCTACATGCCATTTAGTTGGTTAAGAACCATCATCTGGAGGCCTCAGCTGGTTGTCCAGAAATTAAATCTACTGCAAACTTATACATTGTAGAGTCTACAATATAGCTACAGTTTATAGATAGATTAATAGTCTGTTTGTAGATTAATAGTCAACCTCGCAACAACAATATTTTGCCATTTATACTTTTGTAGCTTCTTATCAGCATTTTCAGGGATTGATTGAACATGATGTCACTGCTTCTAATGTTCCCTTTTCGGTCTATGCTGTGACTTCATGATTGCATTGGTCAAGCCTATCTTTTTTATTCTCTTATCTGACTTTTTAATTATATATGAGCCCCAAGGGCTAGTTTGCTTTTCATTTAATTAAAATAACAATCATTTCCATTTTGAGATTACATAGTAATTAATTAATACCTGTTTCTATTTCCATTTATGTTACTTTTAAAAAAAAATATTAATTTTTAAATCTTTACTTTTTCTTTTATAAAAAAGTATGTTCAAGTACTTATTTTTTTATTTAAAAAAAATACTTTTAAAGTTTTCCATCTGTGTGATAAATATATATATATATGTTATACAACTCTTTAATTTTAACTTTTAGTTTTTAATAAATTTATTTTTATTTACAAACATGTTTTTATTTTAATATTAAAATAATGTAACCATATGTATAGGCATATGTATACTGTTACAATATATATATATATATATATATATATATATATATATATATATATATATATATATATATATATATATATATATATATATATATATTATTAAAGAAAGTTACCATTAACACTAATGAAATAATCACACAAATATATAAACCATTATACAATTACAAATATCCAGCAATGCCACAGAGTATGAAATTTTTAAAATAAGCAAACGATCTTAAATTTTGCTAATAAACTAACATGTTTACAAACTTATTAAAGACAAACTAAACATTAGATTTTAATCTTTAAATAGCCCTCCCAAACTATAAATGAAAAGAAAGTTACAGTTGACACTAACTGAAATAATCATACAAATATATAAACCATTATACAATTACAAATATCCAGCAACGCTCTCTGTTTAAAAAGTCTATATCTCAATAATAGCGAACTTATCTATCTACCTACTTATCTATCTATCTATCTATCTATCTATCTATCTATCTATCTATCTATCTATCTATCTATCTATCTATCTATCTATCTATCTATCTATCTATCTATCTATCTATCTATCTATCTATCTATCTATCTATCTATCTATCCATCCATCCATCCATCCATCCATCCATCCACCCACCCACCCACCCACCCACCCACCCACCTATCTATCTATCTATCTATCTATCTATCTATCTATCTATCTATCTATCTATCTATCTATCTATCTATCTATCTATCTATCTATCTATCTATCTATCTATCTATCTATCTATCTATCTATCTATCTATACGTAAAGACATAAAAACATAGCCTTGAAATAGTTCACTGTAGAGCTAATAGAGCAGTAATAAAAAGTTGTCAGAATATATATTGGTAAAAAAATAAAAGAGACTTTACAAAGCTTTTCAACATACCATATAGAGGAATCAAATGATATATAATAAGAATTTGATTGGAATATCTAGCTTTGTTTTATTGTGTAATAAATAATATATAAATATCTATTTTTTTATAATATTAAATAGTTACCTAAGTTGTCTGGGAACCTGCTACCTAAAATGAAAAAAAAAAATCTAAATTTGACTATAATCTTAACAAATTAATCAATTTCACACAGACACGATTCAAATATGGGTTGTAAATTATCACTATTCTATGGTTGGGTGTTTTGTTTATTTATAAAGATAATTATTATTATTTCTTATTAAACAATTGTTACAATTATTGTAACTGAAGGCTTTTGAGAAAAAAATACAGTATATAGAATTTTTTTAAAAAAAAAAAAAGATCAATGCTTAGCGCATCGCAGATGCAAAATTAGTTTCAATATATCAATGTGAAAATGGATTATTAGATGTAAAGATACCTTCATTATATAAGCATTCACACACACACACATATATATATATATAAGTGTTGGACTAAGACTAAAGCAATTGTTTTATATAATTAAAATATTACTTATTTTACAATTTTTTTTTTTTTTAAAGTCGATTTATTTTAGCGTTGATGTATTAGTTAAATAATTTATTATTAATTGTCATTAACAACTGCAGTTTAAACAAAATAAACAAACTTAAAACTTATAATTCTTTTTTACGCGTCTTATTTTAATGGGATTAAAATTACGTAAATATATTTAATTTTAGAAATTAAAAAATTAAAATTTTAAATAAAAGTTTGTTTCATTTTCTTATTAAGGTAATTAATGGTAACAAAAAAAAAACGTTTATTATAGATAATTAAAGATCGAAGGAATTAGTTTACGTGCAATGATCCGGGGTTCAAAATCTTTTTTTAAAAAAATAGCCTTATTCTGGCTACTATAAATAAATAACCTTTAGTAAGCGCAGAAAGCTATCCAATTTCTGATTTATAAAAGAATATATATATATGATGTAAATAAAAAATAAAATAATCTCTCCACCACCTCTCATTCATGAATACAAAATGTTTTATCATCCTGCATCTAACTAAACTGGTATTTTCTTTTCTTTCATAATTTTTCTAGGCAGAAATTTGGAAAATGCTTTAACATAAATAGAATCATTCAAGCCCTTAACTTTTCTATTAAATAATTAGACCGAAAACCAATAACATAAATTTTTGAAATGAAAATTATTAACTATTAGTATTTGAAAAGTTTTAAGATTATAGAGAACTGGTTGGAATGTTTCTTACATATTTGTTAAACAATTGATTCTTGATGAAATAAAAAATAATAATAAAGGAAGTATAGACTTTATAACATCCATTTTTTAATTTAAAAAATTAATCAATATAAAGTAGAATATTTAATAAAATGTTTAAAGAATAAAAGTCTTCTAAACTACAAACTCTAAATCACACGATTTTGAAGAAGCGTTTTTGATTCATTAAGAAATGTTTTTTTTTTTTGTTTATCTTTTTAGTTTTTAACAATTGTTTGTTTAAAAAAAAGTTTAAAATTTGAAAGAATAATTTAAACATATATATATTGCTTTATTCTATAGATAAGTGCTAAGTCATTACTATTTATTATTTTGCTTAAGCTATATATATATATGTACACATACGTAAACGGGCTGATTATGGAAGAGAAAATCTTATAATGATTATTTAAACAGTTAAGAAATTTTTTTATTTGAAACATAACCCATCTCCATCGTTGTTAACAGCTACTTATAATTGAGTAGATTATTCGAACTCCAAGATAAAAGGAAAAAAAAAGGCAACAACAAAAAAAATAAAAAAATAAAGAGGGAAAAAAGATAGAGATAGATTTGCTGTGCAATAATTAAAGACCACTCAGTAGTGGCATTAGAGGTATATAACCATAGGTTTTTTACTAACTTCAATAGTTGAGGAAAATGAAAAGAGAATTGGAGCAAATAATAAGGGCGGTTAATTTAATTATAAATATTAAAATTTATTTTAATCAAAAATATTTATTACTAACATTTAATATTAATTACCATGTTATGATTAATGTTTATAAATTATATAGTAAATATTCATTATACTTAAAAAAATAAAAGTTAGTGAAACATTTTTATCCCTTTATCGATAATCTACTAGGTAATTTTCGTTATATTTTATTTAATTTTTGTTGAATATTTTTTTAATATATTAAATCAAATCTATTGTTTTAAAAATTCCTCAACTCGTCTTCATTCATTGATAAACTATTTTCTCAAAGTTTTAATTTGATTAGAGGCTTCATTATCATTTAAGTCTTTTATTCCTATTTCTAACTATTGAAATATACATTTTAGGCACACTACACACGCACACACACACACGCACATATATATATATATTAGGTATTAATAAGATTTCCTGTATATTTTTAGACCAGTTTAGCTATGATTTATATATTGAATTAGTTGGATTCAAATTAGCCATTTGAGTAAAAAGAAAAAGATAATAATACAATAAAAAATAAAAGATGAAGTAAGTATAAAAACTATTCAATTACCACTTTAAGATAATTAATTTAGTAAGTCTTATTATCAATATAAGTAAACATTATTACAATAAATATGAAAGGACAACTTATGTATTAACCACAGATGATAAAATTAGATATAGGAGAAACTTAGGCCATATGTTAATACTGAATGAATGTAAAAATGAAAACTCTCAAGTTGATATATATATATATATATATATATATATTAAAAGGTGTGAAGGTTGCCTTGACAGCAGTTAGAAATATTGGTTGCTATATTTACTGTGAATGTTTAGGTGGTTACTTGTTGGAAACTAATTATATTGAAAGAGAGAGAGAGAGAGAGAGAGAGAGAGAGAGAGAGAGAGAGAGAGAGAGAGAGAGAGAGAGAGAGAGAGAGAGAGAGAGAGAGAGATAGGTTAAATAGATGGATACATTAGATAGATAGGCAGATAGATGGATAGATAGATAGATAAATAAAAAGATAGGATAGCTATGGATAATAGACAAATTATTTTGGTTAATTATTTCAGAAAAAATATAGAAGTATTCTATTTTTTTCTTTTACATAGGATAATTAATCTAAAAACAAAACGTGAGAAAACACGAATGCATTGTTTTCTATTTTGAAACAAACAAAAAAAAAGACTTCATAGTAGAAAATTAAACAAAATTTTGTTTAACATTTTTAAAAAAGTTAAATATTTTCATTTATTTTGGGTATTGCTTTACAGAATGGAGTGCAAAATAACACCAAGAGGAAGAGGGAAGAATCTATCTTCCTTTGTATCGGCCAGACCCTTAAAGAACTGAAAAGTTGACTTAAAGTTTACTAAACTAATATTATGTTAGATATTCTATTTATTCAACTACTGAGAACATGCAAAATATCAGATCTTAACCAAAGCAATAAAAGTGAT
The DNA here is from genome assembly GCA_028023455.1 of Epiperipatus broadwayi. NCBI lineage: Eukaryota > Metazoa > Onychophora > Udeonychophora > Euonychophora > Peripatidae > Epiperipatus > Epiperipatus broadwayi. The sequence continues at coordinate 152,641 of JAQFVV010013281.1, forward strand.
AATAGAGAGGAAATTGTGTGCTAATGCCTAAAGAGTTGGAACAAAAAAGAAGTTGGATAAATAAATGAAAAAATAAAAATAAAATAATATATTGCAGATGGTAATATATTTTTTTAAATTGGCCTAAAGACAATTAAATAATACAAAACTCTGTCAGATAAGGAAAATTATTCTACACGAATAAAGCGTGATAAACAGAGCAGCCAAAATTTAAGCAAATAATGGTTTTTGATTTTGGCTGCTCTGTTTATCATGCTTTATTCGAGTAGAATAATTTTCCTAAATACAATTGTAAATTAGAAAAAATAGTGTTTTTTGTTTAGTTAGGGATCATCTTACTTTGATAATTAACTAATAAAAAAGGACCTCTTGATCATATTTTGTTTATTGATTCCTGGAAGTTTAATATTAATAATATTGCGTACACGTTCTTTTTGATTGTGTTATATTTAGATATATTATTTGTATTTTTTAAAATAGATATAAATAAGCTGAAAATAAAACCTCTACAGATATTTACCTTTTTCATATATATATATCAAAGTATTTTAATTAGCATAAATGTATCAAAATAAAGCCATAAAATAAAACATTATTTCACATTAGAACACATGATAGTTCATGAAATTAAACACATAGGTAAAAATTCTTTCAAAAATAAGTATGTGCTATTGTTTTTTATATTGTACTTAATAAAGACTGCATGTAAGTCATATTAGATGTTCTAATAAAGAACGGATATTCCAATGTCATTATAATTTAACCGTTTGTACTATTTAATTAATTTTATAAGTTTATAAAACAAATATTTTATACATGCAGTAATCTTAATATATATTAGCCAAAATAAATCATATGAGCATATTTATATTTATTTTAAAAATTAATTGGAAAAGTTAATTTCAAGAAACGTTTTATGGTAGTTTAAATATTTTAATATTTTGGGAGAGTATGTGCCTTTCATTATTTTTGCCCAATTTCAAAATGCAATATTCTCTATATTAATAGATTATTTATAACAAATAATCATTCATGATCAATAATTGGAAAGTATGATTGAAATAATACATACATGTTATAACTAAAAGAATTAATTATCTTTAAAGAATAAATAAATTTGACCAGTGAAATATACATTTATTTCCGATTCACAAAAACATAAGTTGAAATTAGTTATTTATGTTATTTATTTTTCTTTTCTTTGAAAATATAGTAGAAGTTTCCAAAGCAAATAAATAATAAAAAGGTCTTTTGAAGATTGAATAAAATCTTAGGGATGGCGTTTATATCAGGTATTTATTTATTGTTGTTTAATTATTTTGTAATTAATTGTTAAATAATTTTATATTAATTTATTGATAATATCATCTAATGCATATGCAGAAAATAGATTTAAAAAATATTAAAATCACCCTTCATGAATTTAAAATATTTCAGCAAAACCATCTGTGAATAAATATAAAGTTCAGACTTTATATTTATTCATAGAAGGCGTTGATGAAAAATCTTAATGTTGTGAAGGATGATTTGAATATACTTTATTGTATATACTTTTGTAATAAAGTTATATTTTGTTAACACTTATTTGATGTTCTCATTCTCATTCTACTCAAGATTTATTTTGTTCTTGATAAATATTTATGATTACCAGCTCACTTGATGGGTTACATCATAATTTCATCATGTGTTTTATTTACCACTATCCAATTCTGTCTTATGGGCAACCTAATGAGGTAAGAGAGATTTAGTATGGATATATATTTGGGAAAATGTATTTTTCATGCTCTGTAGTGTATGAAATAAGTGTATTAATATACATCTTCTTTATATATTTGCCTGAAGGTTTGTGATGCTGGTATATTAGGTGTGACAGTTGAACTATTTCCGTCAATTATTGGTAAATGTTGAATGTATAGAAAATTTTCAACTTTATTTAAACTTTTCAAATACAAACGATTTGTTAGTAACAACATAAAAATAGACTAAGCTGTGTTATCTATGTGTGTGTTTTTACTAACAATTGTTTGTATTTGAAAATTTAAATAAAATTTAAAATTTTCTATACATTCAACATTTACTGATAGATAATGAAAATAGTCCAACTTTTTTCAATCTTTTTTATATATTTATCAGGCCATTGTGTATAGTTAGGTAAAAGAGCTTTCTCAGTGTCAAAATACAAAATATGATTTTCACAATATTGTTCATTTAAACATACTATTAGATAACATAGTGTGCAAAATATGCATTTTATTTTAATTTTGGCATTATTAATGCACAAGGACTTATTTAAAATTCCGATTTTTCCAAACACAGGTCATGCTACTCAATAAATATATATTAATATTACATGTTACATAATTTTTTGGCCAATTTGTAGTTTACCTTAGGTAAAATAAAGGAATGAAGAATAGATTTGCATATACTCTGAGCGAGGGTATATTGAACAAAGTTTGAATAATTAGAATGATCCATTGGGTAATATAATATTTTAAATTGACTGTCTTATGCAGTGATCGGCAAACTTATTAAAACAAAAGACATTTTGCTTACCCTTTCCCCCATTGAAAAGACTCACAAGAAAATAAATTGTCAGGCCAGGTGAAGAGTAGACAATAGTAATAAAGTAAAACAATATAATGTAGATGCTAATATTTTTTATTATGGAATACTATTCTAATTTAGTAAATTGTATTTTTTAGTTGTTTTTTTATTTATCTTGATTTAATAGATAATTAATTAAAAAAAAAACTAATCTTAAGAATATTAAAGATTTTCAATTAAAATAATTACATATTTATTAATATCTATAAGTTTAATATAAATAATTATGCAGAAGTGCTTTTTGAGAGCATTATACATTATCTGTATTTATAAATATAAGGGATTTGAATTCAGACTTTCAAGCACCCCTCAACTATCCACCCTATCTTATACAACTGATACACATGACACATGTAAAAAATATAAATAATCACCAAATATGCATATTTCATGCTAAAACAGCACACATCAGTTGGTCCAGATTATTATCTCCCACACATATATATATATATAATCGGTGCTCAGTTTATATTAAAATAGTAAATCTTCATACTTTTATGCACAGGCTTCAATCTACTCCAACCTCCAACTTTTCAGCCACCCATATTATTGAAAATCTGATGATGGAAAGCCCAAATCCCATGTTGATGCCAATATTATTGCCATGCCTATGTTGACCTCAAGTCACTCTGACCTCTCATGTACAGGACCTTATCCGTTTTGAATGATATGGATGGCTGAAAAGTTGGAGGTTGGAAAAGATTAAAACCTGTCCATTAAAATATAAAGATTTGCTATCTTAATATAAACTGATCACTGATTATATATATATGATAAACAAAAATGCAAGTTAAAAAACTTGCTAACGCTTGTATTTATGTCCACAGATGGCGTTCTACCAAAAACACCGATCAAGCGCATGTTTTGTTTACATAAACGTCAGAGTAGTATTCACTATCTCTAACTATAATTCCACTTTCAGATCATGATTTCAAGCTATAGCTATAGCTATAGCTATAGCTTGAAATCATGATCTGAAAGTGGAATTATAGTTAGAGATAGTGAATACTACTCTGACGTTTATGTAAACAAAACATGCGCTTGATCGGTGTTTTTGGTAGAACGCCATCTGTGGACATATATATATACGGGAGATGATAATCTGGACCAACTGATGAGGGCTGGTTTAGCATGAAATATGTTTATTTGGTGATTATTTATGTTTCTACATGTGTGTGGTCACATGTATAAATTGTCATGAGCTAGTGTAGATAGTTGGGGGGTGCTTGAGAAGTCTGAGTTCAAATATCCTATATTTACAATTAAGCTCAGGTTGGTGAAGAGTGCCTGGTTTTCAAATATTTATTTGTATTTATGTAAAATGAACATAGATGAATAAGCTTAAGAATGATTCATTGATAAATATTAAAATTTGTATGTATTCCAATGTACTTTAATATGCACACACAAATTAAAATAAAATATTAGTTCAAATGAAAATATGCAATAATTTATGAAATTGGGCATATAAATAAAATTATTTTAATAAATGTCACTTCTACAGATACATTTATATTTCCAAAATTTTATCCTATAAAACATTTTAAAATTTCACATATTGTTTATTAACCTTTCATTGTAGCTTGATTGCCATTATTATCCCAACAGGAAAAAAATGATTTCTTTTCTCTTTGAGGGGAGGGGCAGAAATAGTCTAAAAGTTTTCTCATGCTATTTTTCAAATAATAATAAAATGTTTTTATTAGAATATAGGACAAGTAACTTATTAGTTAAACTTTTTCTTTTGTAGATTTAAATTATTGTTAAATGTCTGAAAATATATTCATTTTATCCATAGTTTTTATCTTGAATTTTAAGTCTATTTAATCAAGTAAATATATTCTAGATAATTTGATATAAATGAATATTTTAAAGAAAATATCAAGAAAATATTAATGTTTTCTGAAATGTTCTTGTGAATAAGATAATTAAATATTGTGTGGCAACTTTATTTATAACACATATGTTCAATTGGACTTTAAAATTGGCAATTGTTTTTAAGTCATAATAATAGTAACAACAATTTTTGAAGTTTTCCAATAGAGTAAACTTTAAAAATAATATTCTAAACATTGTAACAATAAAATATTGTCAGTAAGCTGCGGGATCTTTTGATGATTCTGTTCAGATAATTATTTCCAAGATAGTTTTCAAATTACCCTATCATACTGAGCTTAAAAAAGCTATAAAAAATTACACTTTTAAAATTTAGCGTATGACTGCTACAAATTAAATAATGGAGAGTGAAGTAAGGCAAGTGTGTGCGATACCTAAGTGATCCCTAAAGTGAGACAGATGTCTGTCTTACTTTATTTTATAAATTAATGGTCTTATATAATCATTTACCAGACTGTTTATTAACCTTTATAACATATAACCTCTTCCTCTTATTAGTTTGAATCCTTGACCAATTTATCACTAGGGAAGATTCTTAATCAAAAAATTATCTAATTAATATTCAATTTTACAATAAATCAATTTTTTTAGGCATTTTAAATTAAATTAAAAAACACTTTCTGATTTTAAACAAAAATAAGCAATTAAAAACACCCTTTAGAGATAAAAATAAAAAATATTAATTAATTAAAATTTATATTACATTTTAAAAAAAAGCAAATATTAATACAATTTAATGTAATTATTTATTACTATTTTAGTTTAAATAGATGTACTCAGGGCATATTTTAAAACTATTTTCAGAATATTTTAAAAATAAATAATATTAAATAAGGATAACATTTATTCTATTAATACAATATTAAAACATTTATTCACTTTACTTTAAAATCCTATTTAATTGCTAGTTTATGTAAATTCTTTCTAATTAAAATAAGACCAAGAATCATTTGAATTATATTATATTTTATTAAAATAAATTGAAATACTACAGCTTTACTTTTAGGTGCCAGAAAGTCAAAAATATTAGACTTTAAATCTGGCTTCATAACTTAAAAAACTAAATACAAGCATTTTTGAAACATTTTAACAGCCAGATTATGATTAAATTAGCATTATTAACTTAAAATTATAGTATTTATTATTGATATTACCATGAATATTTAAATATTTAAAGCCTTTAACATCTTAAATGCGTATATTTAAGTTAGAAACTCTTACTATTTAAGCGTTAAAATTATTGTATAGCTGTCTAAACGATAACATACTGTTATAGCAACTCTTTCATAAAAATTATGGCCTTACAATGTATTAGCAACAATTTATTCATAACAAAAAATTAAGCTATATATATTTTTTAGATGTCTTAAGGTATAAAGTTTAATTTAATACTTAGTTTCTGGTAAAGCTAAATCAATTTAATCAATTTATAATCTACTTGTTTTACAACTGTACTTAGATAATGTAGATAAAAATATTTATGCTAAATTTTGAAGTATTATTGTAAAATGAAAAAAAGATTGGCCAATAGTTGTGCAAATTTGTAATTTTGTTTTTCAACATGTGAATGTACGATTTTAAAAAATGTTAATTTTAAAACAGGATAATGAGGATTCATTGTTGGTTATATTTTGAGTTAAATAAATTGGAAGAATTAAAGTGGAATAGATAAATGGGAAACATATGTCAATTAAATATTTAGGATTTAAAAATTGATAGAAATAATGGTAAATTAGATTACTGTATGAGTTTGTTAAGGGTGTTAAAAAAAGAGGATATATCCCATGTCATTCATAAGTTCCAATACCACATAAATTACGTCAGCTTTGAAATCTTTTTTGTTTAAGAATGAAAAACTTTGTAGTATATTTATCAATGATAGATTTTTTAATTTGAGTAAATTTACTAATGACTTGTTAAATATTGGACATAATTATAATATGGTATATAATACTGTTATAAATTTTAAGAAAAAGGTTTTTACGTTTGATTATGAATTATTAGAAAATAAAAAAAGGGTTTGGATAGCATTGTTCCATTTATTAATAATGAACACGTTAGAAATATATAAAAGAATATATTATGTTATGCAAGATTGCTTTTTATACTCCGTTTAATTTTAAATAGGCTATTTGAATAATTCCTGAAGATTAAAAAGATGTTTATTCATCAAAAATTGTATAATATATAGATGGATTTGTGAAATGATGGTATAGTGATTTATCTTGAGGAGTCTCCCGTGTACATTAGAAAAAAAAGCTAAAGGAACATATTTTCGTATATTCAAAGCGTGTTCAAAATTCAATTTCTGATAATAATAATGGAGATATTTTGTCTTCTGTATTCTTTGATCATAATAGAATTTGTAATTATATGGATTTAATTTTGATTTTAGTAATGTTAAAGTGCTAGGGGATTGAAAGAAAGGCCATAATAAACGCAAAATTAGGAAGCTTTATTGATTAATAAACACTAAACAACATTGATTAATAGTCAAGGAGCGAAGAAGGTTAAGATTAGTGAATTGTGGGAATTATAAAATTGATGGAATTGTAGTAAATAGTTGACAATGACTACTAAGCTAGTTGAAAATATTTTTAGTAAATAAAGTACACAGTATTTGAAATATTTTATTTACTGTATTTTGGATTCATATTCAAATGAAAGCAATTATATTTTATAATGACTTTTAATACAGATGTTGCTTAATTTATATATATTATAATGCAATATTTTGCAGGTTCGTCCAATTGTTAAAAACTTTTAATATTAATATACTGACGTTTCCACTTGGTTAGAGTTATAAAAGGTAGAAGAAAGGTGGTTGTGAGAGGCGCTACAATCACTGAATTGAAATAAAACGATTAAAATTCCACCAATAACTTAAAAATGTTAAATTTAGGAATGTTTTTTAAAAAAATCTTTTTCCAAATAGGAGGAAGTTTGCATGTATCATCTCGCTTATTGATACAATCTGGCCTTTTAAGTTTCTCAATGACTTCTTCTCTAATTTTACCTGCGTAGAGATTCTCACATCTGGATATGATCCTGGTACTAGAAAAATCAATTTTATGACCTGGAATCTATGGCATGGAGTAGAGAAGTGCTGATGATGATGAGTATTGTTTAACTGCATTAACTTGCTCAAATATCTCTAACACTGATGCAATGATTATCAACTTTATATGTAAGAAACTTTACAATTTTTACATGAGATTTGATAGAACACCATGAGATTCAAGAGGGATTGAATCCTTAGACTGGGTTATTATATTGCTGATCTTTTGATGAGCGGAAAATGCTGTATGTATCTATATTATAGTGTTTTAATATACACGTCCGATACTATTGTATGGTTCCTTTTACATATGGAATTTAAATCCTAATATTTGATTTATCATCTTTTGTTTCCTATTTTGTCTATTTGGGCTTGAAATAAGGCTTTTTTTTTTTTATAAATTTGTAATTATAACTACTTTGCTAATAAAACACTATTAATATGATTTATTTCTTCTTTCAGATGTGTCTCATCTGAAAGGTTAATTAGCTCTATTTAAAAGAGTTTTGGCTGCAGAAGCTATCTGAGTTGGGTGATGATGAGAATGTAAATGTAAATATATTGTCTGTGTGTGTATGTCCTTTTCTGTAAGTAAAAAAAGATAAACTATTTGGTGTTCATGGTGACTAGAACATCAAGAAAAGGGAATTTCATCCAGACTCTATCTCCATTGTAAATTTAATATGAGGATGCATATTATTCATTAATGAGGCAATTAGCCATTCAGATTGGGCCTACAGAGGGAAGGAAATAAATCATATTAATAGTGTTTTATTAGCAAATAGATTATAATTACAAATTTATAAAAAAAACGCTCATTTCAGAAGCCCCGGAAGTAGACAAAATAAGGAAAAGAAAAAAAGATGATAAATCAACTATTATGTGTTCCCATGTTCAAAGTAGGAAGAACTACGTTTGAGTATCAGGACGTTATGATTAAAATAACCTTTATAGTATAGATTACTGGCATTTTCTGCTCATCAAAAGATCAGCAAACGTAATAACCAAGCCTAAGGATTCAGATCCTGCAGTCTCATGAAAATTATCTATCGAATCTCATGTAAAAATTGTAAAGCTTCTACACATAGGTATGAGTAATCGTTGCATCGAGTTTTAGGGAAAGATGAGCAATGCTAATACAGTTAAACAGCACTCATCATCATCAGCCCTCTCACTCCAGGTACTACTAAGAGTTTTTCAATTGCCGGGATACGTATCCAGATGTGATAATCTCTACCAGTGCTAAATTAGAAGGAAAACCATTGGGCGCTAGCAAGGCCAGATTCGTATCAATAAGCGAGATGATACATGCACTTTCCTCTATTTGGAAATATTTTTTTAAAGCACATTCTAAATTTGACATTTTTGCTATTAGTGGAATTTATCGTTTTTATTCAGATCAGTCGATTATGGTGCGTCTACAACCGATCTTTTCTACCTTTTATAAACTCTGTGGATGACATTGTGTACCAAGTCCAAACGTGAATTATATTAATGATTAAAAAGTTACTAAACCTGGATGATTACCTAAATAATGTATTTTTATATTTTCTTACCCGTTTTATTATTCGTTTTAACACACACGTACACATTTATATATATGTGTGTATTGAAATGAATGTTTTCTTTCAGTTAATACATATTATTGAATTGCAGGAAAAGATTTGATATATAACGATTTATTAATCAATTTTAATTTTTTTACATTTTTATAATCAGCTTATTTTAGGTTTCTTGTACTTAAAGCACATGAGATAAGTTACATGAATTTAATGAACTCTTATATGAGATTAATGAGAATAATTGTAGTTTTATTCATTCATTTCCATTTATCCATTATCGACTGTTTTATTTTATATTTATCACTTAATATCCAACCAGAATTGTTTGTGAAGTATATTATAACTGAATGTAAATAAATTATTTTATTACTAATTAAAATAATTATCTTTTTTCCAATTTCTTAAATATTACTAATTATCGCTTCAATTCTTGTTAAATATATACTATAAAAATCACATAAAGTCAAAAGTGATAAGTCACTTTTTCTGTCTTTAAATGTTTATGTGCATTTAGCAGGAAATGCCCGTTTACATATAACTAGCTTTAGTCATGTTTATAATGCTTTAGACATATGAATTTATCCTTCTGTTCATGTAGCCTAAGTTTATTTAATGTTCACGGCATTTATAATCAGTTTGTTCTTTAATAATTTCCAAATATATTCCATTTATTTAAATAGTCATTTTGTTGAAAAGTTGTATACACGATTCTTTTATATATATGGCTTCGCGATCTCTATGATTTTCCAGGCCTCTTTAATTTTACATTTTCATATCCTCTCTCTATAAATACAATTCCAACCTATTTTACTAAATAAAACTTATGACCTGATTTCTCCGTGTTCCCTTAGATATGGATGTGTATTGTTTATTTCTTTAAACCCATTACTATCGTATCAATGCCGGGCTAGTCTAATGAATAATTGCATACAGTTAATATATTTGATAACGCTAATACTTACAGTTAGATTACCTAATTTATACAGTTTGGGTATAATAAGTTCCATAGATAATTATCTGATACGAGACATATTCAATTTTATTTATGAGGGGGTGAAACTTACATTATATGTGTATTTACAAATTCTTTTTATTTTTATAAAGATTTTAAATATAAGAAAAATACAAGTATTTTTATTCTCTATTGGTTTGAAGTTATTATAAAATTTTTAACCGTTTTAATAATTTTATTAGCGCCTATAAACGCTTTCTTTAAGTCGTTTATATAAATCGTCTATATTCTTTGTATTACTTCTCAAATTTTATTTTTATTTATTCCTTCTAAAAAACCTTTCAATTTAGCATATTTATGTATCATTGGAGTTAAAAGACCGAAAGTGTAGGAACCCACCTATCTAATATTTATCTATTTTAAAATTATTATGGTTAATATTAGCGTTTCTCTGAAATATAATTCCAAAATATTATTTATGTTCTCTTCCTCTTCCATAGTCTAAGCTCTTTTTTTTAATTCATAATATATATTTGTAATCTGTGTTTTTCACATTGAATAAATAAAGTTGTCATCAACATACCTAATAAATTGTGTCCAGTTTCTATGATAAATATTTTGGAATTATAATGTTTTGAAATTTTGTAAGAAACAAGCTGGATTTACTTGTCCACTAATAGGAGACCTATCGTCTATCCATGATCCATCTTAAAATATTCATGTTACTCCTACTACCAGTGTCTCTATTTATCCATTTCAGGACTTCTGACTAATATTTTATTCAGTTATAGATCTAATTTTCAGTAATTGCCGTTGAATATTTTAACGAATTTAGATCATGGACAAAACCTACAATTGTTTCAGTATTTAGGGATGTTGTTTTATTATTGTTTATCATCAAGGTTTATATTTTTAATTTTATCATGCATTCTTTGGTTTTATCAAATACTCTAGATTAAGTTTGTGTCAGCCAGTTTCTTAGTCTTAGTGGTTTTATAAAAATATGATCCCTTTAAATTCTATTATCAACTGTAATGGATAAATTCTGTGCAGTTTAACGGTAAAGTTCTGTGAAATTTCGAACTCTCATAAGTAGTTCCATCAAGTGCAAGCCTTTGTAATCAATAGATATGGGGAAGAATTTGTACATAAAATCTATATAGTGTATACCCATATTGATTTTGAACTTTCTACTGCATCCATTAGTTGTGACTGCATGATGCTTTTCTATAAGAGAGTTTAGTATTCTTACTAACGGCATTCTTGGTGGAATTGCAGCCTGCAGATTTGCATTTTTAAAATAATCCACAGTTTGTTTGTTTTGTAATATTTTGAATACCAATGATATAAATTTATCTTTCATGTATATTTCAAGTTACAAGATTTTATTTCTGTAAATTTTAAGATAATAATTTGAATGATCAATTTTTTCAAATAGTATTCATTCTTTATCAAAATTATCCCATTATATTTTTTCTTTAATTATTATTTCATTTGTACTTTTAGGCCATATATTCTTATATATTTGGCAATAAATTACTCTATCCCTTTGAGGAGTGTTTTCAAATTTGGTTTTTATATTTTTATTCTCCATTTTAGGATTTTCCCATGCAATTCCTAGCTTTTATGTAAGTGTACATAACATTTAAATAATATCCCAATTATCCTGAAAAAGATGTTGCAATCATCTAAAACTGTCTTTGCAGTACTGTCAATGTCAATCAATTCAGTCTAATAAAAGGAGATATCCCTTTTTGACTAGATCTTTTGTATTATAAATAAGTCAATATTGATATAAAAAAGGGAGAAACTTATTAGTGGTGATCTTAGTTCATACATTAATCATAAATTTTAAATCAAGCTTGTTTACGATATAGTTTTAATTCATACCATTACTGATCTATATTAAAAAATAACTAAGTAATCTAACTAAAATATTTTAGAGTCATATTCCATTTCCAGATTTGTGGTAGTGTACATTTTTGAACAAATTATATTGAATATTTATATATTAAACTTGATTTTTAATTTTATTCTAACCTAGTAAATTTTTTACTTGAAACATATCATCTAGCTAAATATACATAGACTCTCTTGTATACATGATTGAAAAACTTTTTAATTCATTATGATTTATTTTGAAATTTGATATCAAATTATTTCAAATTTCATTTTCAGTCACTGCTCTGTATTTAATAAAATATTTGTCCTACTTAAAATATTTTATATAATATAATGAATTAACAGTCATTTATGTCAATTGTAACAAATTTCAACAAATTCTATTGTATATAAATATATTAAATCCATGTTAAAATTTTGTTTTAATTTAAATAAAAGTATTTACAAATAAATAAACAAACAAAAGTTGTAGTTTAAATAAAAATTATTTTAAAAGAAAGTGTTTTCCCTCCTAATAAAAGCAAGTTACATATTTGTATTTAATATATATATAATTAAATTTTTAAAACAATATATAATATTATTCAAACACAATTTGGTCTATTATAAATAATAAAAATATTTATCTTTGGTTTTTCAGGTAAAACCTCTATCAAAATAAATATTAATTTGGTTATTTTTCATTACAATAATAATATTATTATTATTGTTGTTTATTTAATTATTATTATTATTATTAATTAATATTATTATTATTATTATTATTATTATTATTATTATTATTTATTATTATCATTATTATTATTATTATTGTATAATATTTTTATAGGCACACACATAGTTAAATATATATTAATTTTATAAATTAGAATTCTATTTCTGCATGGTTTTTTTTTTCCAAAATAAAATATTAATTGATTGATTTCTTTGGTGGGTATATCACATGTATATATTTTATGCTTTTGGTCAATACATTTTTTAAAGATGACACAGATGAATAATTAAGGTTTCAAATATGATCCTACAAATTAATTCTTTATCTATTTTTGCCCGATACCCAAACCTCTTTTATTTTACTGTTACAAATCTGATTTTCTTAAATAAAATGAAATAGGTCTTGCTTAATCTCTTGAGATATATAAGCTTCTAAACATTTGATATTTTTTAATCTGTACCTCTATTCTAAGTTGATATTTTTGTCCTATTAAATTTCACTTATTATTAATTAGAGATTTTTATTATTATTTGAGAAACTTTATTAAAATTTGCTTCAATTTATTGATTCATTTAATGCTCATAAATAATTTATTTTTGATAATTTCAAATGCAAAAACGCGTGTGCATTGGTCTTTTCATGAATTAGCAATTTTATTGCATGGATCTAATAAATTTCTAAAGTTGATCTAAAATAATTGTAAAATAAATTGGACACCTGATTCTTGATAATCATCTTTCTAGGTCCTACAATGGTCAAAATATCCAATACAATTTATTTATTTGTTCATAATGTTGTACTAATACATAAATATAATCAATCAAACCGTTGAAATAAACAACTATTAATAATAGATGCTATAATATTTATCTAACCAGCTTTCATCTCCATTGAGATCCTTTTCAAGAGATGAGAAAGATCTCAATAGAGAATCAGAATCATCCGACAAATATTATAATATAATTTATAATGATATATTCATTAGTTGTCGATCTGATTATATACACTGGGTCGTTTTTATGGATTTATTTAATCACGATTTTGAAGTTATGCAGTTCATGTTTCTTTGCTTAATATCACTTTGTATAGGATTTCTTTTATGGTAAAAATTATTATATCGAAAGTTGATCTCCAATAATATATTCTTTTTAAATATTATATATTTTAAGCACTCAGACATCATATTTAAGTAATATAACATTATCAGTTAATCTCTATCTAATATAATTTTAATATTTTCAGTGCTATAATAATATTGTAATAGATTTTATACAATAAAAGTTCATAATTCTATTTAATCAAAATTTTTATTTTATATGCACTCATTAAATTTTATAAGATTATAATGTAAATCTGTTCAAATGTTATAGATGCCTTTATTATGCTTGTTGTTGTTTTTGCATTTTAATCTATTTATATTTTTGCCTTTTTTTAAAGTATTAACCAATTAATCATTTAGTGTCTACAGAAGTTTATTTTCATATTTTAAAGAGATAAGTTATAGCAGTGGGCACAATTAAATTATTGAACAAAATCTGATTTTTAATTATAATTAACAATTTAAATACGTAGTAGTGAAATTAATGTGATCTGTGAAACAATACTGAAATTTGATTTTTTAAATGGAATTGAAAATTAAAAAATTAAAGACAAAAAATAAGAATTTAATTTTAATTGTTAGTTTTAATTAAATTTTGTCCATGGTGGTGAGTCAGTGTTTTTTTATTATCATGATCTAAGTTCTTATTTTTATTTAGCTTTAGTTTACTCAATGGAAAAAAAAAAAAAAAATTTAAAATAAATTTTTTTGAAACAAAAATTTCAATTTTAAATCTTATGTGAAATGGAAGGATCAACATCAATTGGAAAACATTTAGTTTAGGCGAGTCACAATAAGAACAATTAAAAAAATGAAGTTACGGCATTAGTTGTTCCTGAAGTAGCTAACGGGTTCTCTGGGCATAATTGCTGAGAGATTCGCCCGACTTTTGTTTAAGGAGAGGCTACACTACAACACATCACATTACATCACAACGAATCTGATATCTTACTAGTTTACAAACGAACTTTCTTCACATGAAAAAATAAAAAAATATAAAGTATATAAAAAATATATTCTTTTCAAAATAAAATTAAATACTGTGTTAATAATAATAAAAAAGTTTGTCAACATATAAATTTTTTCAAATTTGAAAATTTTTATTAGTCATATTTTATTTCCTTAATTTTTTGTGCAATTTGATAATTTTACATTGTTGGCTTTGCTTTTATGCGATTTTTGAAAATGCAATCAATATATTCTGGTTTTCAAGGTAAAGTTAAGTCTATTTTTGTGCGCGTTTTTTCCTGAGGAATCTATCTATATAAAAAGCGGGGGCCAAATTATTACTAGCGCTTGTCTTTTCAAAAAACTTTATTACACTATCATCAACCATATATACATATATTCACATCTTTAAAAAGCAACGTTTTAACAACTTTTTCTTGTTTATTTTCAAAGATATAGATTATATATTTCCATATAAAGTATTATATGATAAATTATTATATAAAAATTTATATACCCTTAACATAAAACAATAAAAATTCCTTTCATCTATCAATATATATATATATATATATAATTTACATTTCTTTACTTTTTTTCATTTTTATATTACTAATTATAATAATGTATTGTTTCAAATATTATTTTGATTCAGACAACATTTATCATTTATCTCAAAATTAGGTACTTTTTTTACTATATATATATATTAGAAACTGTTTTCAAAACATATCTGTGATCTAAGACAAGTTAGCATCATCCTAGTAGACCTTAACCAAACACAAATAATACGTTCGGGATTTTCAATGAGTTAAACGTCAACAGTCTTGGTTACTTGAGAATCATTGATAATTCTCGTTACCTTTATTCTATCTTCAGTCATGTTTCCAAATATTTGAGATATCTCTTCCTAAAACTGTTAGTATGCATCAACACAATCAGTATTAAATTGGGCAACATTTTTAGTATTAAATGTAAGTATACATAAGTATAAAATAAAAATCTTGAACTCATATCTAAAAAATCCGAAAAATTTTTAGTTTTCGAACAAAACTATGCTAACTTTTGAATAAGAAAGGTACAATTTATATTTATTAATAAAGTGTGACTCCATATTTTTAAATTGTGTCTCCCTTACCCATTTAGAATTATTAATAAAAGAAAACTATTATTACAATTTGAACTATTTATTAACCCCATTTAAAACATTTTAAAGACTTCTATAATTATCTATAAATAAGCCTACATTAAATTTTTAAAGATAGTTTTATCCGACATCTTTTTAAATTATTTATTAAACTCCACTTTTAGCATTGACTGACTAAAATATTTTGAATTTATTTGTATCATCTACAATTTTTCCTTTTTACTATACTCACTCATGTAAAACTAACTTTTTGTAACATGAAAAAAATCATTTGTTTTTGTATATTTTAATATCATTTATATTTTTCTACAATTTTCATTTAGATCAAATGTGTGTTCTAATATTTCTTTCATATTCCCGTCGTTTCTGCACAGTGATCAGTTCTCACTGATACTGCTATTGAATTTTTCTCCAATTTTAAATTTCTCTACAATATCCACTTCAGATAATTTTATTGTCTCCCCATAAATTTTAAATTCTCTCACTTTCATCCTTTATGTCATTGTCTCTAGTTTTCATCTTAAATTCCTCGATATTTTAATTTCTCTAATAAATTTTCAAATTCTTATGCATACCCCCAAGTTTTCTCTTGTTCTAGTACCATTGTATCTTCTTCTCTGTATTAAAAAGAGCCCTCAATTTTTAAATCAACTTTCCATTTATTATATTATAAATGAGTGTATATATTTTTTAAATTATTATATAATATCAATTTTGGATCAATTCCATTGCTTTAATGAAATCTGTTTTCCATAACTATTTGGCGTTTCTATTTCTTTGGTATTAATTTGTATACTTTTATTTCCGATTCTTCATTTCTTCTTTATTTTTCCTCCATTTTATATTATCATCAATTTGAAATTTAATAAACATTCTTTAATGTCTTCCAATATGATTAGTTTTAAATTCATCAATGGATCATCCTATTTCGTTAATCAATTTTCTTTTGATTTTGCATAATCTCAATCAAAATAAATGTAAACAGTTTTTATATATCAACTTTTTGTGATAATTAAAAAGTTTTTTTGACATAGTATGCTTGTTTCTTTTTTGTTCATGGGTCGCTAGCATCGGCCGGGAGCGAACTCACCAACCTGGGACAACTGCTTAATAAGGCAGCACGTTGACCTCTCGATCTACTAATTCGCCAAACATGCCTTATCGATATTTTGGAGCATTTTCTCCGGCTGTTATGATCCATTTGGTATATACTTATTTTTTATGCTAATTATACTTTATCATTTTCATTATCAATTTCATTTAATTTTATTGATCATTCATTATTTTTGACTGAGATTTTGTTCTGTCAAAAACTTAAACTTAAACAAACTCTTTTTGCCATTTATATTCTTCCCTCTCTATTCTTCGGATTCTTTTAAAAATTTTCTTCTTGTTTATTTATCTTAAACTTTTTATTTCATGAATTTTTTGACCTTTAATTGGTGTTTGAGTTTTTAATTTTGAAATTTTCAATTAAATTTCACAAAATATTTTATTAATAGCTGTTTTTGGTTAACTAGTTGATTCCTTTTAATGAGTTTTATATTATTATGACCCATAAATATGGTTAAATGTAGTCCCATCCATTTTCTATAAATTTTTTAATATATTTTGTTTGTCAATATTTTGTGTTTGTGATTTTAGGTTTCATCATTGGCGATTTTATATTTGAACTACACATACACATATCTCTATATATATGCTAATACTTTAAGAATATATTAATTTATAGATTTATCTATTATATGTCTTTTAATTCCTTTTTTACATTAAACGTAAATTAATTTATGCATAATATAGTTCATCAAATAACAGGTATTAATTCCTTTTTGCTATCTTTTTCTCTAAATAATTTTATTCATTTTCCGATTTACATCACCTCAATTCTATATTATCTCAAGACTTTTTGACTACTTTTATTAATTCATATTTTTTGCTTCAACAAGTTTTATTAAAAATATTTTTTATTGGTTTTGAATTGAATTTTTTCAATGTTCTTTTTTATCTCTATTCGTTTTTTTATTTCAATAGTTTTCCATTAACATTTGTCAACAATATTTTAAAATTAGTAACTTTTGTACTTAAATTTCAGCTTCTAATATATCTCTTTTTAATATTTAGTTGATCTCTTTCACATATTTAAATTGATCTAGATAAACATATGTCCATAATTATTTTCTATCTTTCTTTAATATTATAATATCATCACAATTTATCCCTACAATTAATCAATATTCATTTTATAATTAGTTAAATTAATCTAATGTGCGTATCTAGTAATGTTAATTGGTAAATTTGATTGTCTAAATATCTTCATTGAAATCATGAACAAAAGGATTGTCTTCTTTATAAAGATTGCGTACTGTATCCATAAACGATTCTCAATCTGATGACTTTATTAAGTACAGGAAGTTTCTCAGATGTTAAAATCAATAGTTGCAGGACGGTCAATGTTTACATAAAGTAATACTGTTAAAAAGTTCATAAAAATTACAACATTAACTCTTATATATATATATATATATATATATATATTATCGGAAGGTTTGTCTTTATGATTACTTAATACTAACATATCATTTCTTTATCTACCAATCATTAATTGGCTAATAAATATTTTAAAAACGATTTGATACACTGCAAGCATTGATAATTTTTAAAAAATAAAATAACAAAACTCAGAAATTCGTGGGAATAATGTGTGTATTTTTTTACATTCTTTTAAATTTGAGTTCACCATATATGTTATCATCGCATTCGTTGATAGTTTGTCTGTTGAACTCAATGTCATCTCTGATTTGCCATTGACAAAGAGTGTCACATTTAGATAAACGACTTGATTGTTATAAAGAAGTCAATATTATGACTTGTATCTACAGTGTGGAGTGAGAGTGCCAATGATGGTAAATGTACTTAACTGCATTGGCGTAGCCTCTATTCACATTATATAAGAAACTTGGACCAAATGTCATGAAATTTCATAAAATTCTAGAGGGAGTCAATTCTTAGGTTCAGACAGAATACTCTAGAACACACATTAGTGTATCATTAGTCTTTTTATATTGCTGTATTTTAGAATATGTCTAGTATAATATGAATATGAAAATGTGTATGTACATAGCTGATATTATTATGTTTTAAATTTGAAATATGAAAGAATTTATTATAAAGCTGCATGTGATTTCCATATAGTATATTAATCATAGCATAATATAAAGGGGAAGTGAGTGTTATTCATAAAAGATATAAGAAGTTATTTAGAATAATAAATTAGATCACGATAAAATGAATGTTCAAGGTAAACTTACGCAATGTGAGTAAAGCGGAGACTCGTTCTTAGAAAAGAAGTTCCTGGAGTCTTTTTTATTAATAACCTGGATATCTTTGGCTATTGAAAAAGTTTCCTTTACTTTTCTCTTTCTATTGACACCTGAACAAGCGATACGACTATGAAAAATTAAATTTAACTAGACAGCAACTCATGTTCAGGGAAAAAAATATTGGTGTATGGCGCCATTTTATGCAGATACCTATATTATGGCCAAGTTGGAATGGTTATCCCATAGTATACTTTTAAACAAATAGGATCGAGAGCAATTGATCTTATAAACAACAATTAGTGTGAGATTTCCTCTTTAGGTGAGTTTACCCTTTGCGTTATTTGAAGTTGATGAGACCGAGGTGAATGAAAAGTGATGTATTTAT